>JADLZK010012449.1:0-102284 GCA_015847255.1 Hyparrhenia diplandra | reverse complement strand
AAAGGCCCGGGCCGGGTCGGGGTGCACGCCTTCGAGCGGAACCATTGCTACGGATGCCGGCGGGAGCGGGACGATGCCGATGCGATGCGGGATGTCACATCACGGGCGCGCCTCGGGACTTGCGCTTCCGTTCTCCAAGCAGCCCCTGCTGCACCGGCCTAGTACATGGTGCTGGACGCCGGGCCAGCGCGGCCAGCGCACGGCCTGGTGGCTGATGCTCTGCCCTGACTGGACTGAACTGACCCTGCTTGGTGGGCCTGCTTCTTGCTATTGCTGAATCCTGACACAGTACTCAAGTTCGCAAGCGTGTGTTTATTTGCTGTAGCGAGGGTACATTGCATTGCATTGCATTGGCTGGGGGCCTGGGGGTGTAGCACATGTAGCATCTGCTTCAAACGTCCACATCTTCAAGTTTCCATCCGCTTTATATTCCGATTCGCTAAACAACTGAACAATTTTTCCGTTTCTGGCTAACAACTGTATTCCACGTTCATGGAGAGGTGTGGCTGGCGTACGCCCGAATCCCACTTGAAATTCCACGCAGGATTATTATGCGGGCCGCCGGGTCCGTTCGTCAGCCATGATAAAAGCGACGTCGCGAGGCAGGCAGGCAGGGACGGCGGCGGCTGCAAGTTTGTCCTCGACTGGTGGTGAACTGATTGCGCTGAGGAGCGCGGCCGGGGAGGAAGCAAGCCCACATGCTCAGGCAAATATGCTGTCTATGTCACATGCATCCTGCTGTAACGAACGAACGAACACGGCCACTAGTGATCGGAACTGGAGAGGGCGGGCTGCTGCTTGCTTGTGGTTGTGGCCCATTGCATATGCTGCTGCCTTGGCTTCCAGCTCATCATCCATTGACCGTGGTACGTACGTCAGAGAGATAGGGCGAGAGTAACACACCACCGCGTGTACGTACGTTCGGTGCTAGTACTCCATTCAGTCTGTCAGACAGTACCATCAGTAGCACTAGCACAGAGGAATACGGGTGATGTACATTTCCACAGGCCAAAGGGTCTTTGCAATCATACTCTAACCGGTGTGTGTATATACTGTGTAATCATCTTCTGTTCTTGCAACCAATCAGTAGTATGTTTAGGCTGCCTGCTACTGATAGATGTGGAATCAACAGGAGGATGCACGTCTGCCCTCGCGGTGACCGGAATCTCAGACGTGTAGTAGCAGTAATATGCTTGGTGACAGACCCTTCTCGTAGTCGTAGGCTTCTAGCAGTACTGTCGAAATCCCAGGGCAGGGTCAGGTAGGTAGCTGATGGAATCATGGCATTCCGGTGAAGCTGACTGACATTGCTTTACCTTTCTCGATCGGTGGCAGAGCGTATTTGTGTGTTGGTTCTAGAGGAGCACTGCATTGTACTACTGCTACAACAAGCTGTCTCAGTAGCAGGCAAAATGGTCGTCATCGGCCAGCAATGGAGAGAGAGTTCCCTTCAAGAGACATCCAACTTTTGCAACCACCACCGCAGGTTCACATTCAGAGAAACACCGACTATCAATCATGTGATCGATGTTAACATGGAATTCAATATTGAAAGCGGGGGTAAAAAAAAGAGGCTGCCTCGCGTCAATCACGTAAAAGAACTTAGACATAATGTATTTGGCGCACTGAAACGGCCATGTCGACAGCTTCTTCGATCCCCAAGCTTAGATACGCATACGCAAGCTGGATCAATCATAGTATAGGCAGATCGAGCTGCAAGTACGTACGGCGTTTGTCTTGTTCGCGGATTGCATCTGACTTGTATGTCGATTGGTTAATGTCGCCGAACATTCCATCGCATGATTCGCATGGACAGTACATTAGCCCGGGCCTTTTCGGTTGTTGGCTACGTATATTGTTTCCAGCTAATATTGCATGCAGTTGACCTGATGACCGGCCGAGGCTCTCCCTCCCAGCACCAGCAGCGGTGTGTATCTTAGCTGGAACGTGCCGGTACGCACATGGGGGTTTATACGGTAGTGCACGTCTCGCAGAAGTCAGTCCATGGTCGTACGTGCGTGCGTGCCCACGCGGTTGCGACCTCCAGTAGTTGTAGTTGAGACGATAACGATGATGGATGGCCCCGCCCAAGTGGCGCAATATCCGAGCTCTTTGCAACTTGATTATTATCCACTTGCAATCATCGGTGACAGCAGGCCGGAAAGAGAAGAGCGATCGAGCAGGGTTTCGTCAGTGATCATGCAATGCCCGCGTGCTGACAACAACAACAAAAACAAGTCGAAAAGAATGATTGGCACGTACGAAATTCGTGTTTCTAATGTGCGTGAGAGGTGACGAACGACAGGTGAACAATAAATTCAAAGTGCCCAAACCCAGTGGATACTACCCTGCCGTCTGAAAAGACTGTATGGCCCTGTTCTGTTTTAGTTCATATTTAAGACCTGTAGCATGGCTTTATATATAGCTACAGTCTAGCTTTTGCAATGCAAGATATAATACTGTGTTTGTTGCTTACTTTATCTTACACAGTCACCCTATCTATTGTAAAAAAAAGAATAATCACCTTATCTGAATGCGAGTAAGATTACCCTATTGAAACATTTTGCTGATCAGGTGGTGAGCATAGGATGGAGTGGAAACATCGTCGTCGCAATGGCTGCTGCCACGTCGTCCTCGCTCTCCTCGCCGAGAGGTGCTCATCGCGCGCCGTATTGACCGTGCGCAGAGGTGCCCGATGAAGCTCGCACGGCTACCCAGCTGTGCTTGTTCGAGCGCTGTGCTTGAAGGTCGCAGACGAGAAGAGAAGGGCGGGCGGTGCAGTGACAAGAGTGAGGAAAGACCCAGAAGCGAGTGGAAGAGACAGGCCGGAAGAGACAGACCTGGCTTGTAGGAAATGAACGGCTGTCTTTTTTTTTTTTTTTTTTTGAGAATGAACGGCTGTCTTTGATTCCATCGGGCCATGCTAAGGCTTGGTCAATGGGCCACCCAAAGCCAAACTAACAAGCCCAGGTTGCCAACCAGCCAACCAACCAACCAAAACTGGCTCCGTAGAATTTTGACAGAGGTTGACACCGAACCAAAACTACATGATTACATCTTTATATGTAAGTATGACAGACCAGTTTCCAGTGTTCTCAAAAATCATGGAACAGCATAAGGGATTCATCATGTCTAGTGAGAGCTAGACCAAAATGTTCTTTCTGTTCCGAAGCTTGATTTCATCCTTTGAACCCTGAAATACATGGTTTTCAAAACGATGTATGAGATACACATGAATTATTATTCTGAAGTACATGTCTTAACGTCTCACATTAAGTTGTTGTGTTATCGACAAAAACAATGAGAAGATGAAATTAAGACAACTAAAGCCAAACATTGCAGGGTATAAATTGAACGGTTTGATGGTAAAAAGAAGATGAAATCATTAACTTTGCTGACCCCAGATTGTTATTCCATGCCATGTCTGAATTTTGAATGACACTACTACCAAGTGGAATAAGGTTGCACCCAATCGTTACTTTCAGTCGACACATTATTAGCTGGACAAGAACCATCTGGTGCTTTACTTTCTCCGTTTCCATATAAGTCGCTTGACTTTTTTGGTACATTTTTTATATGTATATAGATATAATAATACGCCTAAATACATAAAGAAAATGGATGAACCAAAAAAGTCAAAGTTTAATTTATAATTTGGAACGGAGGTAGTGTATGGAAATGTTAATTTCAAACTATCTTAAACCGCTACCTAAAGTGCTCATCTTCCTGCCCTCCAGTCTGCACACAATCACTACTTACCAATAGTGAAATACAAATACAGTCCAAAACTATTTTTTCAAAATTTGATCAAAGAGAAGTTTGGATTTATGCAAATTTGGGGATAGAACAGCATTAGAAAGAAAAAAAATAAAATTCCACCTACCCAGGAATTAGATAACACAAATAAGAATCAATATTTTTTATTTATTTTGAGAATAGTGGTTTGACTTGATATTGTAGTCAAACAACATTCAGACTAGCCAAGTCATTATAATCCCCAATTGCATTTTCTAATTAAAATTTTGATCTCCAATGATCAGCTTATCAAGTTAGGATCTAAAGTTCTAAACATGCAAATCTCAGGTTAAATAACTAACCTCAAGTAATAGTTCAGCCATGTAAGTGACCATCTGGCGCAAGTTTAAAGCAGCATGGTAAAGATGGTCCATGAAGTGTTCCCTATAAATTTTTTTTACTCTCCAAACAAAGAACTGAGTGCTTCCTGTTCCTGTTGCTGATGTAGAGGGGACTCTCTGCAACATAATTGACTGTCAGCAGAAGCAGTCTTTTGTTGTCTATTTGAAGTATGGAACAATATGCTTACAAATACTTAAGTCACTATAATACTCTACTAAATATAAGTGATAAGTGTAACAATTCACTAATTCAGTGATTGTCTTCACTGCTGAATCCAAGAACAGAGTGGTCTCACCCAAGAAAAAGAGCAGAGCGTCAATTGCTAGGCACCTAGGCTTGTCTGTCTGTCAATCAGATTGAAACATTCCGGATTTTTGATCCAGAAAAACAAAAAAACTGAAGTTGCCATAAAACTAAATCCCTATTTAATACTGCTGATGAAGAAGTATTGATTCATGGTAAATTTGACATGTTTGCAGAAAAATAACAATTTCAAATCTACTAGTAAATCATTAAGAGCAAAACAAAAGCTTAAAAAATAGTGATAAAGGAAGCACCAGACATTTTTTTTGAACGAGAATACAGAAGGAAGCCCTCAGTGTAAGTTTATTTAATTATTATTTAAATAAAAAGATGAAAGGAACAAGCCTGTACAGCTATATAACAGCCACCAAAACAGAAAGAGCAACAGGTCTAAGGACGACGGAAGGAGAAGACGCTTAAGCTAGGGAGTCTATACAAAGAGAGAAAGCCGGTTGTTTAGCATCACTGAATCCCAAAGTCTTCAGCTTCATCCATGGTTCTTTGCTTCCAAATTTGCTAGGCTGCGGACATTTGTTGGGGGGAGTCTATATAAAGAGACATTTGCTATTCTAGCCTGAAACTTTGAATTGGCAGTTGGGAAAATCCACTTTCCCATTAATCGCTTATGTTTAGCCTCATTAATTAGCTAAATTATAATGGCTAGCATAACACAATCAATTCCAACTATGCTATCGTGGAACTTTTAGGGTAGAAGACATTGCTATGGTTTATTGGTGTAAACAACTTGCCATACAAGTCATGGTGTAGGTTAAGGAGCTAAGGTTTTAAGGAACATTGAAGTGAGCCACTGAGCCTCATGAACATGAAAAAAGCAATCAGTAGTTCATGGGACTCATACTACTTCAACAATTGATGTTTGAACCTGGCTTGGGCCATTTTCTACCCCTTCTGACACTGAAAAATCAGTGTTCCATTGTGTCTTCTAATGTCCAACCATCTTTTCGCTAACCCAGCCTCCTCCATTGCACCATAGATGTAATAAAGAAATGCAAGTGCCCCCCCCCCCCACTGGCAGATGCATGTCAAAAAGATGCCTTGTGCAACTGTCATGTGCATTGTCAAGTGGGATCTCTGATCTGTCTTGATAAATAAAATCTTAATAAGTCTAAAGTGTAGCACACACTACGATGCACAACAGAAGGTGTAGTTACAGGGTGCATGTGCCTATAGGGAACTAAACCCACTCCATGAATTACACAACACATCATAACAAATTTCTAAGGATGATATGTCATCTTTCAGGTTTAGAAATGTAAAAACATCCAAAGTAGATAATCATATCTCCTTCACTCACCCACTCATTGTATTTCACAATATTTGTTCACAACAAAGTAACGAACATAAGCAAAGATGCAGCCCCTCTAAGAAAAGGTTTTGACAGTGTCCAGACTTGTGCTGTTAAATGACATACTAAACCAATTAACCTCTTTCACATCATTAAAGTGGGTTAGAGACAAAAGACATTGCAATAAGTACACGGTTAGTCTTCCATGGAAAATATTTTGAAGCAGAAACTCCAAGTAATAAAGGGATAAAATCTCAAGAAGAATGAAGTAGAAAGCTTGTCTAAGGAAGAAATGCTACGTGTTTGGTTTATGCAACAAACCTCTGAATCTATGTATTCATCCTTCCAAAGTTTGTATAGAGTTTCATGAACAACCTGCTTGTCTAGAATTGTCCTGTCAGTAATCTGCAAATTGTGATGAAAGTCCAGCATTACACATTGAAGTTTGCAACAGGAAACTTTGCCATTTAATGATTATTATTTTGTTAAGAAAAACACTACCACATAGTGAAGATAAAATATAATTGTTGCAACAAGTATTAAAGTGCAACTGATAATAACACACAAAAGAGAAAAAATCTTCAGCATAGAAGATTCCTTACTTCATCGGTCTCAACTGGACAGCCTTGTTTTAGCAATAACCTAAAGATTGTATAAGCTTCTTGCCCATGTTTCTTTTCACAAGGGACTCTATCTACAATACACAAATAAGAGGAACCAATAAGGATCTGATTAAAGGAAACTCCCTCCATTACAAAATTTAAGAGGTTTTAGTTTTTCCTAAGTAAGACTTCTTTAGTTTGACCAAGGTTATAGAAAAATATATTTAACATCAACAATACCAAATAAATGCACTATCAAGACATGTTTCATGGTGCCATGGTGAACATGATGAAACTAACTTGGTGCTGTAGATGTTGATGCATTTTAAAAAAATGTTGTTAGAGAAGTTTAACCCTAAATAATAATAAAGGATGAAACAGGAAAGCATTCATGTACCTCATCATTTCGACATGTCTCGACAAATTTATTCAAATCTACAAAGAGGATTACAAATGATTAGCTTGTCCTAAACATCATATATTAGATTCCAAAAAACATCATGTATATTTAAAAACGGAGGAAGCAGCATTTAACTGTCAGGACCAACGCCGCAAGCTAGTTCGTTTTTTTTAAGTAGAAATTTTTAAGGTTGTTTGTACCAAATAATCATACAAAATTGATCAGTTAAAGTTTCCATAAGGTAGGATTTAAATCAGTCAACCAGACTAAAGTTGAAGACCAGACAATTTCTGCATAGTGTGACGCAACAGTCAGACTCCAGTTTATGTACAAAAATTAGTTTTGGGAAATGGATGTATCAAACTTATGCATAGACTACTATAGGTCCTTACCGAATGTGAATTCTTCTGGGTTAATAGTGGTAGAAGTACACTCTAAATCATTCAATACACTTATTATCTGATCCAAAGTCATTGATGTTCCTCCTTCCTTTTGTCCTACCCTCTCCAAAATTCCATCTATTGGTGATGTCACTGCAAAAGTAAAGAATTCATTACTAAAATATTTCCTTCAGTCACAAATAGTCTCCGACCAAGATCCAGTCAAAATTTTGATACTTTGACCATCTTAACTTTGATCAATCTATACAAAAAGGTATCAATATTTATGAACCAAATAAATATCATTGGATTCATCATGGAATGTATTTTGCATATCATATAGAGTGTGGAACTTGAGTAGTGGTCAACTAGAAGAAGTTCATATCGGTACTCTTTTATATAAATTTTATCGAACTTAACATGTTTGACTAGAGATTGAACTACAACTGCATTATTTTCCAGACAGAGGTAGTGTCTCTTCTGAATTCAAGTCCCTATCCACCCCCAGAACAAATTCCTTTAAAATGACAATATACAACTAAATGTCTGGTTTTATTGGTCATCTAAATTGAGGATCACATAAGAGACGACAAAATTAGGGCTAACCAGACAAATTTTCCCGTATCAATGGGGTTGATGCATGAGTATGCGTGAAAACAATTTGTGTTATTCGTTCGAGATAGGGAACATGTATGATGTACCAAATACAGCAGAACTATGTTCCTGGGACGAAAGAACGTGTTCCAGATTATGTAAGATCCACCACAGAACACAAATTCATATTTGTATCTACATAGCAGTTGGTGAGCAATGTGCTTATTCCATCAAAAGTTAAAAAGGAAAGAAAATGGAGAAGTGATAGGTCTGGATTTCTATTTTGTTGCCCATTAAACCCACTCACAAACCACCGCCCACTACAAATTCTTTACCCTTAATCTCCTCTTTTCCAGCACATGCATGCACCGCCCGCCACCGTCTCTTCTCCATCTCATTGTTTCTCTGCAACGACAGGGTGCAGGCACCACCTTAAATCACACCTCTAGCCACCATCTTGTGCCAACGACCCTCTAAAATATGTAGCTCGTGCTCCATTTAATCTCTCTAGACTAGAGGTATCGACTTCACTCGCCATCCCAAAAACTCTGCCACAAGCCCACAACACATGCACCTATGGAGCACAACATGAGCACAGCACTATGGCCTGGCTGACCTCGTCGTTAGGTGGTGGCGCAGTCTGGACTCAAGATACAGCGAGGAACAGGAAGCTGCCTGCATTGGTTTCTTTTGCACTGTTTCATTGTCCCGGGCGGATGACAATCTAATGGCATTTGGGACGACTTAATTTCCTACTTCCTCATTTGAAGGCAAAGTTCCCACAATACAGAGCGTGGGCTCATCTCGCGTTCCAGGCTGCTAAGATTTAGCGTCAGTGGCTCAGAAGAAAGATGAAACAATGCAACTTTAACAAGGCCATTTACCAGTGTAGAACTAACTATTAGTTCCTTCATTTCAAGTTACCAGTTTATTGGGATTCCTCATTTCAGAACAGTTGTCTAGCGGAGAGACCAACAATGTACTTATTTATGCTTTTTTTTAATCTCTTGCCTCTCCTGATGATATTAAAGATGTCAAATGGCCTCTTATGTCATTAATAATGGTCAAATATCATTCTTAACAAGATTTTCTGCCTCTTTGGTCTTTTTACATGTAGAGTAGTTGCTCAACTATTTTGAATCAGATGAAACACACGACATACTCATCAAGTAACAGGTTCAGAGAAAGGTTCAGAATTATTTGCTTAATGAACAATTATCACATTGTGGTTGAGTATAAAACAGTAAATTTTATAATCTCTTCATGAATTCTTATGAATATTTTAACTAGGGACCTATTTCGCAGGGTTCCAACTTATAGCTCCACGTCGCATTTAGTGTTTGTTTTTATATTCTAAAAAATGCTCACTAAAACACTTACTAGCCTCAGTTTCTGATATTGTTTAACGCTGTGATACTTTGAGGATCTAGTGACGAGAATTTAATATAGTGATAGTGGGTATTACCAGTCTTGTTATCGTTGTTTGTCACATTGGCCTCAAAAAATGCTTCCCATATAGCAAGTGTTCCAAGCCTCATCTTTGCTTTCTTTCGTTCTGCACAGAACTTCAGTACAGGAAGAAAGAGTAAACAGTAGGAAGTTCAAGATCATGCTTCTCTCAAAAGCATCCGCATGTAAATGAGATGTTAACAACCCCATGCATGTACATACAAATAAATATATATACAAAAAAATGTGAAGCTAACTTAGGGTGGAGCTTTTTTAGATACAATTTTGGAGTGGAGCTGTTCAGAAGATTTTAAAATTAACATAATAACTACAGTGCAAGTACACACAATTCAGTGGAACAGATGGTAAGGTTATGTAAGATGTCTTTATAGAGAGAGCTGACCATCGAGTAAATAGCTTGGTGTTCTTCCAAATATAATGATGCACAGCTCTCCACCATGTTTGAGAAAATAATAAAAAAAGTATTATCTCAGTTGGTAGAGCCTAAGAGGCAGCCAACCAGAAGCAGGCTTGAACCCAGGTACTCACAGGTCATGTTATCATGTTATGTGAGTACCTAATGAAAGGGCTCAATACTCCCTTCTCTTATGACAAAGCAAGGGACATCTCTAAATGGCCAAGGTTTCTTTTTTCCTTAATAGAGAAGACAGTTTGATTTACCAACCTCTGATATACATATCTTTTATTCGTAAAAATGGATTTGTAAAGCCTTTTTGTAGCTCATTCTGCTCTTAATCCTATTTAACGATATATTATTCAGAGAAGTTGCCCCTTGTTGTTTTTGGTAAAATAGAATATTTAGCTCACGAGAAAAGACAAAGTAGAATGAATTGGTTTTGCATCTAGCTATAGCTATACAAGGATCCTGCTTCAAGAAGTCCCATCTGCAGGCATGTAAATGGAAGCACAAATAGAGAGGGAAAAAACATGAATACATGCAACTACATATATGCTATAAAAGTATAAATTAGTGCTACAGGAACATAAGCACACCTTCTTCTTTAAACAAAATATGAACCTCTCAAAATTTATCCGCCAAAAGTACTTCACTTTCTGCAATTATCGAATCCTCTTCATCAACTTCTAACGCTTCATGTTTTTCGCTGGGAAAATATGATAATATAATTAGGAGATGAACAGAGTAACATATCCCATACATATTAGTATCAAAATAGAATGAAAGCTAATGATTCATGTTTTAAAGCTCCCATAAAAAGGCAAATACGATATAAATTATAACAAAAAAAAGGAAAAACATCTACTCCCAAAAATGGTGGACCATAATGATAATGCATGGCTAATATCTCAGAAAAGAAGAAATATTGCAACTCAAAAAAAAAGGGGAAACATATGTCCATAGTTTGGTGGATTCTGGCCGGGGGACTACATGATCCTCAGTAAGACTAAATATAGTAAATCTACACCAGAAAATTTATGTGGAAAAAGTTTAAACTCAAAGTAAGAAAGTAGTTTGGATAACAAAACCATGCTCATCTGGACCTATATTGTTATGAACTGGATTGGGCTGAGGGGAATTGAGGAGGAGAGGGATGGGCGGCTGCTACAGTGCCCGCGGGGCTACAGTACAGTGGGTACTGTGCACGAGGTGGCGGCGGCTAGGGTTTGGGGCTGGATGGGGCACTAGGAACGCCGCCGCAGGGCTCTGCCCACAGCCGCAAGAGAGAAGGGATTTCCTTCTAATCTCTTGCTTGATTTTTTAGATTGATACGCCTCCTCTCATTATATAGAGAGGTTTGACTTGGTCCCTAAGCAAACCACTAATTAACCCTAATGGGCTAAGGCCCAATAGACTCTTGACTCCTCTAACATATATCAAAGTCAAATGTGTTATACGGAGCAATTTTAAGCCAAAAAGAAAACAGGTTCAGCGCTAATTTTGGTCTAAGTATCACCTAGACTATGCGGTTAAAATTTGTTAGTCAGTCAATTATAGTTTTCATTAGCAAATAACCTAGAAGGCTAAAACACCATGTTTGCCTTTTCTAGTTTAATAACAATAGGAAAGCAGAATCAGGATCAGCATTTACACTTTAATATTGTAATAGCATGACATCACCGCATTGCAACATGATGATCACTATAACTGAATAGAGCATAATACCTTATTACCAGCAACAGCATTATGGCCATCATTTGCACTCGATGACCCTTCCATGAAGTATGGTATCTCAGAAAATCTTTTCAGCGCCAGATAGAGCAGCAGTACAGACAACTTTCTGCTCAAGTGAAAGAACCGGCTCAACAATCTTCTGTCCCAAAGATACATTTGTCAGTTAACCCAGACAATCATCATGTATCATGTATATTTATAACATATATAACAAGATCAAGATGTGCCTTGATTGAGGCACCCCAGAGCAGGGATAGAAGGAGACAACACACTGCTGCCCCCTCATGACAAGGAATTGTGCACATCTTGTTTTGGTTGTGGGCTGTTGATGAATATGTAACTTGTCCTTACATTTTTGGCTATGAGTAGGCTAGTCATTTTTTTGTCAATCCCTACACAATACAAGTCCAAACCCACAAAAATTAAGGCACTAAATCTAAGACGTTCCATTATATCTCACCATGCAAATCTAAGACATTCCATTATATCTCACCATGCATGGCCCTATCAAATGGCTTCTCTATTATAATAAGGTAATAAAACAACACATTCCAAGAAAATAGAATATTACTGTGAAACAAAAGGAGTATGAAATAGAATATGATCAGAGTAAAAAACTACAAACTGATAACCATGACGCCTAATAAGGAATGAAAGGGACTTACTTTAGGAGCTCGTTTCCTTGTGGATGTAGGTTGTTCAACTGCAAGAGGATCGAAAAAAGGTTCTGGCTTTGGGCAATGTTCCACATAATGCGCATATACAAGTTTGTTGAAGTTCATTCGTATTTCTTCCCTTGTTGGTGAGGGGCTGCCTGAAACATTTAGTCATTTACTGACACATTAATGGAAGGATAACTTTGAAAATGTTATGGCTAAAAGGCCAAAGTTCAGACAAAAAAAAGAAAGCAAACATTATCACAAAAAGAGCAAAGAATGGTCAGATAACCACAACAATAAAAATACTGACCTTCTTGTACTTTAAATTTTGTTCGCTCCACAAGTTGCTCAAATGTTAGCCTACCATTCTGTAGTAATCCTTCGAGAAGAACTTCTGACTGCGAAGTTGCAAAAAGTCATCAAAAAGCGAACTACAACAAAAATATGTTGGGACCTAAAGTTACAACAAATGCTTCTTTCTGATAGAGAATAAAATGGGGTGAATGACAATTCAGTGATGGTAGTACATTGACTAAAGAGAAGTTGATGTTAAGAGTTAAGACTATGCCTGTTATTAAATCAATATTTAGGATGGGCATCATAAGTTGCACTTTCTATCTCTAAGGTTAATTGATCAATTTGAACATATATGGTCAATGGTAACCAAATGCTTTCTAACACTTGTTATAACTCATACAAGTTTAGGATGCAAACAAGACATAATATGCTGAACATACTCAACCTCTACGAAAGTGGGGGACATGTCAGGCCAGTTGGCTGTCCAAGGAATACAGATCAGCAGGAGGGATGATGCAGCGACATTAGTTTGTTACTATATGACATATATGTCCAACTTTTACATGTGTTGTTAGTTAGATTGGATTTACATATCTAGGTTCTGAATTTTTTGAAATAATATTATTTTAATAGACCATCATCTGCCCGTCGGTCTTGTGTTTTGGGTGCCACCGTCCCAAGCATATGCCCATTCTCAAGTGTCCTGTTCAGCATCCATTCACCCTCCAAGACTCTCAATCCTTTCATACAGCACAGCCCCCTAACCCAGGCCATAACAGAACATGAAATGGAATATTTCGATCCTACAAAACGGGTGTAGTAAGCATCCAAAGTCCAAACAAGATACCATTGGATTGGAGGAGGGAGAATAATATGTCCAGCATTGCTAGCTTGATCATGCCAAATGCAAAGTTCCAGATAGAAAAACATTTGCTACCCACTATTCTCCAA
Organism: Hyparrhenia diplandra; assembly: GCA_015847255.1. Taxonomy (NCBI): domain Eukaryota; kingdom Viridiplantae; phylum Streptophyta; class Magnoliopsida; order Poales; family Poaceae; genus Hyparrhenia; species Hyparrhenia diplandra. The sequence goes on along the minus strand of JADLZK010012449.1, from coordinate 89,054 downwards.
ATAACAAGTACAGTTTGAAATATTATGAATGCATCAATGTCAATGACAACGCCGAAAGTGCTAACTACCCAAGGCACCAGATAACTAATGGTGCACATTCTAGGTTGTCCTGACAAATCTTCAGTGTAGCACTAAGAAAGTGCGTATCCGCGTATCCGATACGTATTGTATCGGATACCCGCATCTGCATCGTCGTGTAACATAGCTCAAGTGGCCCGTACCACTACTCTGGAACACTGGACAAGGTGAAGATGCATCTACGAAACAACCACATCCACCTACCTTTTACTCCATATTGACTTCAGCAATTACAGAAGAACTGTCATGAGTGATTATACCAGTTTCAATTTTAAAATGTAACAGCATAAACAAAACGATTGCAATCAAACTTATATAAACTACCTCTGGAATATCCACACGGATGACAGAAAGGAACTTCGAGAAGCGCAGCCGGTGCAGGACATTGTCGAAGATGGCCAAGTAGAGCGTCACCGTCTTATCGCCACCCCCCTGCAAGCACCCAATAGTGGCATCAAATTGCTGATAGTGCACCAAATCAGATGCTATGTACAAGCAAAGGTTTCGCAGGGGGGCTTGCCTCTGGGGGTTGTGTAGGCCTGGACGCAGTTGTGCTGAATCAGGACGAGGAGGGAGTTCTTCACCTGGCCGGACGAGAGCTCGAGGCGGCGGACGATCTCCAGCAGCGACAGCGCGCCGTGGCGCAGAAGGCAGCCACACACTTTCTGCGAAAGAGCGGACCCGGCGGGCGGGTGTCAGGGCAGCGCATTCGCGCGTCGCTCCGCGAGCGTGCGAGGAACGGGTGGGAGAGGAGATTGGAGAAGGAGGGGAGAGGACGGATGCGGGCTTACGGATACGAGGGGCCGAAGTGGTCGGAGATGATGTTAACGGCGAGGAGGATGCCGTGCTGCGACACCATGGCGGCCCGCCGGCGGCGACGAGGAGGCGGTGGGTTTGGGTGCGAGATGCGGTGGCCGACGGTGGTCTCGCCGCGCCTAAACCCTCTCTGCTGGGCCGATGCGGCGGCAAACAGTGAGGAACGGGCGATAGGGATTGAGGCGCACGCGGCGCCGCACGCGCAGATTCCGCAGACTCGTGGTTGTGGAGTCGGGCAAGGCCGCGAGGGAGACGAGAGACGCTGAAACTGGGCCCGTTGGCAGTAGAATCTAGCCCAACGCTAAGACTATTTTTATTTGGGCCACAAAATTACATGTATACGTAAAGGGCCCTAGGCCCATATCCTAGGGCCACTACCTTGGTCCTCAGCACTTCTCTTTTGTCCACAGGACAAAAGGAAACAGATCATGTTTGGTTAATTTAGTCCTATGACTTTTTTCAGTTTTAGGATTTTTTTTTCCTTCATGATGTATTTTTAGGGACTTTTTAGCGAAAAAGTCCTACAAAGTCACTCATGTTTAGTTTCCTAGAAACTAAAAGAGATTTTTTTTAGTCTCAACATCAAAAAGTCCCTGAAACCAATTAAGGTCTTAGCCAATTTTGTTGTAAAAAAGCCAATTTTATCTATGCTAAAATATGATCCATACATACTTTACCAACCAAGCCACTAAAAACAAACATCGTTTCAAAGCTTCCATAAACTTCATAGTACTGCAGAAGTTAAAACATTCAAAATGCAATTTCTTTTGTTAGGAGGCTAGAAGTTTCCAAACAAATCTAGCGACTCTCGGGGCTTAGGTACAAATGACAACAAATAGTGACCTAAAAGTCAAGAGCTGTTGCTTCTCTATCTACATCTTCATCTCTACATCTCTCGGCCGGCTCAGCCGCAAACGGCCGCAAGTAACTTGAAAGAAAGCCTGTCAATGTAGGGTCGTGGACCGCTTGCATCCGGGCAGTGCGGCCCGACTTGCCATCGATGAAGGAAAGCTCATGCATAAGCTTGTACTCAGCCGACCGGATTTGTGGATGGTCAAGCTGTCCCGCGTGCACTCGAGCGGGTGGGCGCGGTAGCCACCCTCCTCTTGTTTTGCCTGCTAGTTAGAGGGGTGATGTCGCCTCGAAGGATTGGAGCAGGGATGGGCCAACCCCGCAAAGAGGCCATCCTTCCGGGTCGCCCCTCCACTATAGTTGTGTAGGCCGCAACCGAGGATGGAGCGACCATCATTGAAGAAGTCATGAAGTCCCAAATGATCGAGCAAGGTCTCCATCTCCTCGGATGTCCACGACACCTTGTTGTCCAACCCCATCAAAGAGTCGACCTACGCCCGCCTACGACATGAAACTCTCCTACGACCATCGCCCCATGCAACTCCTCCTTGAAGTCGCAAATAGCTCTGCGAGCTTCTCATCCTTTTATTTCCAAGTTCGTAGTCCGTGGTAATCGCCAAACACGGTGGGGAGACGACGCCATTGGTGTAGGAGATGAGGATCCGTTGAGGTTTATAGCGGACACGACCAACCATCGTGAAGGCCTCCTACTCCCCGGCCTATCACCGTGGTGTAAGGCCAATCTCGCAAGTGTCATGGGAGTTTCATTTGAGTTAATTAGACTGACACATAGATACTTTTGATGACCTGTCTATTTAAGAAAAGAGAGAAGAAATGGGTTTCATCTAGATGAAACTCTCTTGACACGAATACCAACTATCTCCGAGTCATGAAATTAAATGTCTATGAAACCACAAAATGAAACTCTCCATCGAGAGTAGGGGGTTTCATTCAAGTTTCATTTTATTTCATATGACATGACAGTTTTGGAAACAACGCAATGAAACTCCCAACTGAGACTAGTGTGGAACTGGAAGGAGTGCACGCGGCACTGGCTGCGGAGGTGGAGCCAGTAGACAAGGTGTGAGGGAGCATATTGCCTAGAAACCCGCACGAAAGCAGGATAATACATTGACGCGAGCAAGATAATACATTGACGAGCGACACAACCACCGTGCGAGCTTGTTGGGCTGGACAAGGACTGATCAATCGTCCAAGTCCCCTCTAAGCACCACCGTTTAAGCTGGTGTTGTGTTTAGCCTTCTCAGCTCCCAGGCAACTCACTAAAAGGGCTCATTAGGATGTAAAGAACATTGTCACTTCCCTTAATGCAATACGGACAAGAGTCCGCTTTCAAAAGAAAAACCACCACCGTGCGGGGATTCACCTTTCCCTGAAAATTAAAAATTGATAGTCCGAAATGATAGTTATTGGAAGTATTTTTTTTTTTGGCAAAATGGTCGACTTGGTCCCTCAACTCGGGCTGTGGGTCGACTTGGTCCCTCAACTCTTAAAAGTCCGATTTAGTCCTCAAACTTCCGTGATTTGGTGTCAATTTCGTCCTCGAGCTGAGGTGATCTGTCCACATCAGCACTCCATGTCATCTAGACGAGGTTAGAAGACCAAAATACCCCTGCCCTCACCTCCTTTCTCTTTCTGTTTTCCCGTCCAGAATCAGGTAGCAGAACAGAAGAGATGCATTGTGCTGCTGCTCCATTTTTCCTTTTTAATTTTGATTTCTCCCAAATGTATTAGATTAGTTCACACACCTGCACACCAAAGTTGTGTAGCGTGGTTGTAGGGAGGTTGACCACCAGCGCTCCACTGTCCACTTGTACAAGTATAAGCAAGGGTGGTAAATCTGCCTCATGCCTCGTGATCAAATCATTGCAATAATAAGTTGCCATGGTGAGATGCAATGAAATAAGTTGAAAACTTACAACGGTGCATAGCTATAATTATATGCTGCAGTCAGAGTTGTACGTTATGTGATGTGGGACCTTTTATTTTATAGTATACAAGAGCTACGAACAAATTCTACCGAGAATTCTACGAACAAATGGTGGTCAACTCTGACTACCGATAATTCTGGACGGGAAAACAGAAAGAGAAAGAAGGTGAGGGCAGGGGTATTTTGGTCTTCTAACCTCGTCTAGATGACATGGAGTGTTGATGTGGACAGCCACCTCAGCAGGGGAGGATTGAATTGACACCGAAAATGAAAGTTTGAGAACCAAATTGACTATTTTGAGAGATGAGGGACCAAGTTGACCCGCAGCCAACAGTTTGAGGGACCAAGTCGCCATTTTGCCTTTTTTTTTTTCAATTTTGTCAGAAATCCTAAATTGAGAGATACACTGATCCACCAATTTATCGAAATCTTCCGAGTGCAAACTAGAACGTCCTCAACTTTCTCCTGAGAGTGCCTATCATGGACCATCTCTTTACTCTCCAGAACCACCGCCTCAATTTTTGATCTATCCTAACGTACGTCCCTCAGCTCTTCCATGATCCTCTAAAATAAATTTAACTCTGCCATGAATCTACGCAATGAAGAAATGCTCGACATTGGCCTCGGCGTCCGACTGACAGCAGTAGCTGCTGCCCCTGCGCCTCCAGTTCCAGCACCACCGGGCAAAACACCCTTTCCTCTCTCCTCCTACCTCCGCCACCGCTGCTCCAGCTGGTGGTTGTCCAACGGCAACGCCCATGGAAGAAGAGACACCACCACCACGAGCAGCAGGGCGACGACGACGAGGAGGTGGTGGTGGTCCGACCGCGACGGCAGCCAAGAAGACTACGGTTCCTCTTCACTAGAGGAGGACGATTACGATTACGAGGGTGAGGCTGCGTTGTCCGGATTTGGCTGGGCCGAGGAGCTATTCCACGAGTCCTGGTTCTCCAAGGTGTGGTACATACGTTCCTGTATATTTGTTTTTGTTTATTCCTCTCTGTTACGCTCTCTGATTATATGCCATCAATGATTTTCTTAACTGCTCTCACTACAATCAATTAACCCAGACTAATCAGCTTCCGTTCCTGCTGCTCTTCATTTTATCAGTAATAATTTAGCATGCATATGATCAGATCAGTACTGTAATAAAATCAACGAACGAATAACTGTGCTTCGTTGCTGTTGTAGTGACTGATCACTGGCCTGCTGCTTTTTTTTTGTACATGTGCCTATAGGTATATAAGACGTACGGAGTCCTTGTACCGGTGATGCTTACGTCCATGTTTGCTGCAACGGGTCTAAAGGCCTTTCTAATTGCCATGGCGATCCCGATCAGTCAGTCGGCCATATCATCATTTCTGCTTAGGAGAAAAGGCAACCGCGATGACTGGTGGATGCTGTTCTTCAAGAAAAATAACAGGTGGAGGAGACCATTCCAAGAGGAAGAATACAGCAGCAGCAGCAGGTATTATGAGGGGAGGAGAAGGAGGCGCAACTATTTTTTTTTTTTCGAAGGACGGCAAAAGCTTCGCCGCGATTTCTATTAGACGATAAAAAGAAAAAGAAAGGCAAGGCCCCCCCCGCCAGTTTTTTGAGTGGAACCGGGCTTAAAACCACAAATACAATTGTGGAGGGTACCCTTACTCCAACCGCAAGCGCCCAAATGCATTCTCAACCAACAACTCAACTCGCGCCACAAAGGACGCCAACTCAACTCCACTCGATTCCAACTCGTCGGATTGGGACATCGACATGAGCTTAAGAACTCGGTCGGATTGGGTCTTCGACACGAGCCTCCACTTTAAACCACTAGGAGCCCCACAACTAAAAAAACAAACTAAAGCTACTCCACCACTGACACCAACCACGAACACAGCCGCGAAGCTAAACACGACTTAACTAGCACTGCCCAAGACATCCCAACCGAAAGTCGAGCTCCATAACGACGCCTTCAAAGAAGGTTCTGACGCCCAAAGCGCCGCCGTCGTCCGTCCACAGCGGGACAAAGGTTCTCACCTATGGAGCGTGCTAGGGACACGACGCCCTCAACGAGGGGAACGACACCCGCAAGTGTCGCCCGTCGCGAACTTTCGCCCAAAGAGACCCAGCACGGACATCGGTCAAGATGGCGGGACCCCACCGGCCACTAAGACGCCGCTACCGGCTGTCGAAAAAGCCTTACGAGGTCGGCGCCCGGCCCGTACGGCCGGCCGCAAAAGCTGCGCCCGCACCCGCCAGACCCCGCCTGCGAACACCAGCCTCCCGCCCCGTGTACGTCCACCATCCGCTCGCCGCGGCCGTAGCCCCGCCCGGCCACCGCCGCTGGCCGAAGCTCCCGTCGCGAGCACCACCACCCCTGAAGGTACGGATCTGAGCAGAGCCCGGATCAGCACCCCCCGGACGCCAAGGCCTCCGTCTTCATAACGGCCACCCCACGACGGTAGTCGGAGGCATGGGGGAGGGACGGCATAGACGAAGACCACCCCCCAACGCCAGCACAACCCCAGCCACCGCCATGAAGCCGCCACCATCAAGAGGAAGGAGGGGGACGAGCAGAGAGGGAGGGAACCCCTCCGCTGCCCCCACACCCGAAAGGGCAGCAGCCCCGCGACGCCCTACCGGCGATCCCCACCGGGAAGGAGCAGCCACCACCATGCCTGGCACAGACAGCAGCACCGCCACGGCACCGAGACCTGCCAAGACAACAGCCGGCCACGCCACCATGGCGCCGCCGAAGAGCCGCTCCACCTCCACCGGGCGCCCCCCACCCCACAAGCCGGCATCTGCCAGCCAGTAGCCCGCTGCGGCCGGCAGCAGCCAGCAACCTACAGCGGCCACCACGCAGGGGGTGGGGGAGCGACGACGAACGCCGGATCCGCCACCAGGGACGCCGGATCCGGCCACCACCATGCCGGATCCGCGCGGATCGAGCCCCCGGCGGCCGGAATCGACCACCGTTGACCCGCCACCAACAGACCAACGCGAGCAGCAGCCACCTCGCGTCGATGCCGCCACCGCCGCACAGCTGACCAGCGGGCATCCAGATCCGCTCGCTGGGAAGCCAAATCGAAGCCGCCGGCCACCACCACGAGAAGCTCGACGATGGAGCAGACCTCCACCGGGAGAGCGAAAGGCAGCAGGGGGGGACGGGAAATACGCCGGGCCACCGCCGTCCTTGCCCTCCACCGGAACTCCGGCGGCGAGCTCTGGCGGTGGCCGAGCCGGGAAGGCCGGAGGGAAGGGCTCTGAGGTGGGGGGCGCCGCCGCCGCCCGAGTCGCCCTCAGGAGAGCGACGCGCGGGGGCCGAAGGGGGTCGCGTTTCTGATCCCGATCCAAGGAGGCGCAACTATCAGTCATGGGTTTCTAAAGATTTTGCTGATGCTGCCTCAACTGCTGTTGGAGCTGATGATAACATCAAGAACAGGGGCAGTGGCGGATATGGAGGATGGGATGAGCTTCTGGACAACAACAACACTGCTGCTGCCAGCCAGGGAGGCGAAGAGGAGCAGCAACTCATATTCTCAGCTGGCAACGCTGAATCGTGGCCTTCAGCGACTAGTGAGGAAGATGCGGATTATACCGCCGCGTGGCGGAGAGCAGGAGTAGGAGCTCCTCCGACTCCAAGACGACGGCGGATGCCAAGAACGACGGGGCTGGGCACTGGCAGTACCAGATACAAGCAGGCACCACTCTTGACGATGCGCTTGTTGGTGGCAGTCTTCCCGTTCCTGGGATCATGGTTCAGGCTGCTCTGAATGGTAGTGTTATACAAAGCCCATGGTGGTTCATTCATGAATTCAGAAAAAAAAGAACCACTAGTGATCACTAAAGCGCCTGCAAGACATTGAACAAAATCATGAGAACCATTTTTGACTGTCACTTCGAGACGAAAGTGGTCATAGAAGATTGGTAATGGTGAATATCCGTTGTTGCAAATAGCAACATTATCATGTGAAAACTGAAGAAAGTACTACAGGAGCACTCGTGCTTTACAAGTCTATATGCAGAGTAGGGGAAGTCATAACCCCCGGCCTTGTCATGTGTCAGGAGTCTCAAATAAACATTATTGCTCTGTATTCTAATGCGACGGTTACTGGCTTACTGCATACCTATTACAGTTCAGCAACAATTTTTTTTTTTCGTGCATTAGCACGCTTGTATTAAGAAAGTGAAAAAAATTACATATGATTCGCAAATAATCCGTAGATTACAAGAAACGATAGGGGGAGGGGTGGGGGCTAAACCTCCAACTAACAATCCCGACATAATCCTATTACAACCAAAAAACTCCACAACTAGGTAGCTAGCGTGATCGGAGCCATAGGCGACAAACGGCGCATAAAGCATCCGCTAGACCTCGACGGCAAAGATCCGTCCCGCACAAATCTCGGCAGCAAAGCATCTGCGAAAAGACGACGACCACTTCGGCGGCAAAGCAAAAGCATCTGCCGGAGACGACCCAGCGACCTCGGCGGCAAGCGGACCCGGAAACACAGCTCATGTTCAGCGAACTCTAATCTAAGCTACTCTATGTTATTTTAGATTAGAGTTGAGCAGTGAAACTATCCATCCAATCATACGAGATTTGTCAAACGAATAGTCTGATCCGCCGTCCCTTTTATAAAACCGGGTTGGACATGATCGAGCTGATGACTGAACAGGACAGCACCGGCGGATCGATCGTGTCGGCCCCGGCCTATCATTCCTATCCAGAACAAATTCATCCTTCTTCCTATCCGGCCCCGTCCAAACTCAAAGTCCAAACACAACGGAATAAATTAAACCACTATCAATAATAACTTGTCCGAAAGCAACAGCATCACCATCGGGCCGTGACCGTGAGATGAAAGCCAAGGAAATAGGAAAAAAAGGAAGCTGTCCCTTTCTGTTGCCGTCTCTGATCTCTCTCACACGTACTTAAATCACACCAGATCGAGAGGAAGCAAAAAACCTCCCGTCCGTCCGGCCGGCCGGATCATCTGGTTTTGCTTCAAAGAAACCTCTTCTACCCACACGCCACACCACCTTAAAATCCTCTCATCATCAGTTAAAGCCCGGCTGTACTCCTCCTCCTCCCAACCTGCGCTCGGTCGCTCCACCACTGGAGAAAAGCCCACACGCTCCGCGAGTCCAAGGCCAAGCAGGAGGAGGGGAGCAAGCGGAAGGAAGCGTCACGGCAAGCATGCTGGAGCTCCTGCTTGTGGGGTGCAGCAGCGTGGTGGTGCTCCTCCACGGCGCCAGCCTCTTCCTCCGCGCGCTCTTCGCCCCCGCGCCACGCCGTCGCCAGGCCCATCAGGTGCGTGCTGTGCTTGCCGTGCGCCGGCTGGTTTCCAGTTCTGCTGCACACCTCTGCGCCACGGCCGTGTGCTCCCCAGTTCACGCGTGATCTCTGATCTCACAAAGCGGGGTTTTTCGCTTGGTGTTTGTTTGCTTGTTTCGTGCAGCTTCCTCGGGTACGTGGCCTGATCGGTCGTGGCGGCGGCGGTCCGGTGGATCGGGTGAGGAGTGCGGAGATCATCGTTTTCATTCAGTAGCTGCCGGCCAATGGATTAGCTAGAGGCAGGTGCTAGAGAGCACCTCATCGATCGAGGATCCATGGATGATCGATCCATCCATTGATGCAGATATATGTAGCTTGCTGCTGGATGTATCACTCTGGTTCATCTGGAAATACAAATACGCATGTAAATTGTCCAAGTTACACGCACCACACCAACATGCTTTCAGCTGTGCACGCAAGTTCTCGTTCTTTCGATGTGCTCCACCTACGGTACGGTGTGCAGAGTTTGTGTCTGGCCTGGCCTAGTCGGTTCGGCGGTTGGCACCGACCCACCGTTGTGACTTCTTCCATGAACCGGTGAACCTCCGCTGTTGTTGAGAGATACGCCAAAACCCGCGGCGGAAACTGCGCGTTCAGCTTTCATTCAAATGGTCGCCGGTGGATTGGTTTAATCAGTGATCAGCAGCAGCTGGACGTGACAGCAACTGCAGCCTCGCGGACGCACGCAGGATGCGAACAAACTCAAGTTTAGTGGTTCACCGCATAGTGGTGAGATGTTGAGGACGTATAATTAGCTGGCCGACGATCGTTCTGGTTCTTGGTTTATACTATTGCTGTTTCTTCTACCGTGTGCACTGCCTCAATACCACTATAATATGTCACTACTAATATCTCAATCTGGGAATGGTTTGGGCTGAAACGAGGTTATGTAGTTTGGTTCTTTATTTGGGCCTATAGAATTTGGGTGAAAATGGGCTAAAGAGGTTAGTGTGCTGGTTCGGGAATTTTAGATTATTGTTATTCTCTAAATACGACCTCTTTGCTATGGGGAAACAACATGTGAAAACAAGCGCCAAATAAGGTTTGGGGGAAAACAAGAGCTCCACATGCCCTCCAGCACGGTGCCTTGTTGGGCCATTTTGGGTCCAAGATTATTATTGGGCTTCTTGTTGGAAGCTAAGCCTAACGAGAAAATAAAAAAAACCGATTTTCACAGATACTTTTATTAGCTACTCTCTCGGTTCTAAATTATAAGATATTTTGGTTTTTCTAGATACGTTATATTTGCATGCACATAGATATATATTATGTCTAGATACATAGTAAAAATAATGTGTATAGAAAAGCCAAAAAAAGTCTTATAATTTGGAACGCATTTAGTACTTTGTTGTCCTCTCAAATAAAAATTACAAAAAAAAAAAACATATAGAATGAGAAAAACCGCCTCCCAACTTTATTAGATCTTGCCTCAAACCTAAGTAATAGAAATGATTCGGACGAGTTCCACATTGGACCGACCCTTCAAATATGGAAACAAAATCAGTAGGGACCATGAGGCAGTTGTGAGAACTCACACAACAGATTATGACACGTGTATACAAAATGATAGGACAAATGTGACTGTTGTATAAATTTAGGAGTCATAGTATGAAAGAAAAATTGCATGTCCTTCATGGTTTTGCATGTACACTTGTTATGAGTCCATGATAGGTTCTCACTATTGCCTCATGTGTACCGTCTCTTCGAAGTTTTTCTTCTTCTTGAAATATAGAGACTCGTCCAGAAAACAAGTTTTTCGATAGGTCGTGTAAATGTGTTGGGCTACCCCTCCACATGGATGCTTTCGAACCTAGCAAAAAATAAACCACAAATCTAGTGCTTATGTACCATTTACTATCAAAGTGGTGGAATTCTCTTAGTATTGTCAAGAAGTATTAAAATACTACCACTAGTAATAGTATATGGAATTAGGACACATTTAGTACCAAAAATTTATACTAAATTTTGAATGTCAAAACAGTAGGAGAAACCCAAGTCACTAGGAGGAATCTAAAATTCTAGTTGTGATTGATTTGGTGCTTGGATCAAAGAACAAATTAAAGCACAGCCTCCTTAGCTGAACATGTGTTCAACCGCAAGTCAATATAAGGTACACGGTGATGGTGTTCGTTTCTCGGTTGTAGACGAAGGCTATGTTCCAGCCTGGCACCTCCTACCGATTCGCCGTAAATGGACAGCCAACAGCGAGTACACAAGCTTGTCGACCTATCGCGCCTTCTTCATCGGCTCCTCCGAGCTCTTGAGTGTTAAATTCTTCTTCCGGATCGCCCTTCATGATCGTCTCTCGCCCGCCGACCGTCGGATGCGCCATGGCCTATAGCCAACAACGGACTATGTGTTGTGCTCCCATGAGGGTGAGTCCTCTGATCACATATTTGCCTCATGTGTCTACATAAGGGAGCTATGGTTTTGCCTACTAGATTCGGCTCGCCAGGTGCAGCATCTGTGTCCGTCTTCCACCTTCTCGCTCGCGACTAGTGGCTACAATCAAGGTTGCACGCATGCGGATCCTTCCATGAAGGGTTCGACTCCATTGTGTTGCCTGTCAATGGGAAGTTTGGAAGGAGTGCAACCATAGAACCTTTGATGGCATCGCCAACTCGCCACCACAGTTTGATTATGAAAATTCGGGTCCAAGCCGATGAATGGTGTGCAGCCGGCTTCGGCCGCCTTTGCTCCACTCCTCCGGCTCTAGATTGCTCAGTAGCACAATTATGACTGAGTAGCTCCGCCCGTTAAAGCCGGCGCCACACCTCTTGTTAAATGTTTGGCTCTAGGGTACTTTTACATCTCGTCATCATTCGCTATGAGTTGTAATTGTGTGAAGTCTAATTTCTTAATACAGAACGTGCATAGCACACTTTTTGAAAAAAAAAAACTCATTTGTTGGTTCAGGTCGGTGATCACAAAATTTCCATGTCATCGCCCCTTTTTCTTTCTTGTAATTTTAACACACCATTCATGTTTAATTTAGACTTGAGTGCGTGGGACCTTTGGTTGCATGTAAAAGTACTATGGCCCTCCTGATGGAATATGTATCTATGCCACCTAATTGGCTGATTAGATTCTCTCTAATGTAACCTCATCAGATCGACTTATATATATGGCCATTAGGCTAATTACTACTCTACTTCAAGGGTAGGCGAGGTGTCTGTGCTAAGAGCAGCAAGTGTACTCACTTTGTTATTTTGCATGTGGACTATGTTTTCAAACGAAAAAAAAAAAAGTCATTTGAGAAAAAAAAAATAGATATGCTTTATATAGAAGGATGGGCTGTCATTTTCTTGTTCATCAGTTCCTCTAATTTATCACCTACCCGGCTATCTTATTAGATTCCCAGGAACCTTAGGAGTTAGGAACCAACTTCCAGGATGAGATGATGGCAGCGACGCCCAAGTTTCTACGACAAATGCACCATAGATAAAACCTACAAATAATGCCCAAGCACGAGTACTACTTTACTAGTATTAGTTGCTGACATTTCCATGCCGCCACCTGCTCAACTTGTCTTGTTCGCTAATTAAAATTAAGCCAACTGAAAAGAAGAGTACTAGACTAGTAGTAGCTTGCTGAACAATACTATTAAAATTAAGCCAACTTGGTTTGTTGACATCTACTGATAATACCAGTACTTGTCGGCATGGCAACAAACCAAGAATAATACTATCTCACTGCCCATGTACAAAGAAACTAGTGCACGTACTCAAGAACATGCTTTATCTATCCATTCACACTATGATTAACTTGAGATTATATTCTTTGAACTGGTTGTTGGAGTACCAACTTGTTGCTGCAGCATTTTATAGCGAAAACCGCCAGTTGGAGTGATTTGGCAGATCCTGTGATGATAGGGAAATTTAGATACATGTATCTCAACTCCATAGTGCTTCAAAATAACTCCAACGACATGTCTCTTATATATGTACGAGCTGCACCTACGTGGTAGAGCTTGACTTACTTGGTACTTTGGTAGTCGACCAGCAATTATTGCAAGGGATTGTTGGCCTCATCACACCGCTGCCTCTCCCAATGATCGCTCTGTACAAAGTCCAAACCATGCATGCCATGTAACCTCCACCAAAGGACCCGGCCTTCTCCTGCTGCTTGTATAAAGCTACATATAGCAGAGAAGAGGCTTTTTTGATAAAACCAGAGAAGAGGCTTTCGGCTGAGCTCATTGCACAAACGAACTATATATAAGAACCGCCAATTGGTAACCACAAGCAGTATATCTAGAGAGTCAACCTTGCAGCAGCGGCGATGAAGGTTAGCATTTAAATTTTCTTGATTTGATCCCTTCGTCCCACGAATTTTCTATGGTCTATTCACTGATCTTCTCTGCATCATCGCCAGATAGTGCTTAAGGTGGCGATCACCTGCAAGAAGTGCAAAACCTGCGTCCTTGGGATCGCCTCAAAAGTTAAAGGTGAATTTACCCTTGTCCCCTAGCCATGGCCAATCTTTGTTTCTGTGTATGCATTTGTCATTCAAGGGTGTGGTCATGAACTCACTGATAACGGTGCCTACTACAGGGATCACGTCCCTGACATACGACGACGAGAAGAGCACTCTCACCGTGATCGGAGACGTGGACGTGGTGGTCATCGTGGAGCATCTGCGCAAGGCGAAGCATCCGGCGGAGGTGGTGTCGGTTGTTGACGAGAAGAAGGAGGCCGAGGAGGCGAAGAAGAAGAAGGAGGCCGAGGAAAAGAAGAAGAAGGAGGAGGAGGAGAAGAAGAAGAAAGAGGAAGAGGAGAAGAAGAAGAAAAGGTGCTGCCCTCCGCCACCGTGCACGCCATGTCCTCCGCCGCCGTGCACGCCGTGCCCTCCGCCGCCTTGCCCGCCGCCGTACCCTTACCCCAAGCCGTGCTACATCCCCGTCGAGGACGAGTACCCCGGGCCCTGCACCATCGTCTGAGACTGAAACTTGAGAGAGTAACACCATGGCCATCCATGCATATCAGTTCCTCGCTGATGGAAAAGCCACTACGCACTCTTCGAGCAGAATCGAAGGCGCTTGAGTCGATTCAGCTGTAGCCCTGCGTCAATCGATCATCGGTTTGAAATAATTGGTTTCTATGCACATTGTCTTTCTGTCCTTTCCATTCTACGATTCTAGCCTGGTCTTTCTCCATCATTCAGCTTATAGATTGATGATAGGTGGCTGAATGATATGATGTAATGGACACATTAAGGTAACTGCTATGTGTATAGCTAATAGCTTCATTTGTAAGTATTTTGTAATAAGCTTCCAATTGAGTTTCAAGATTAAGATGGCATCGCAAGAAATTCCAATAAGCACCCGAAGTTCTTTTAAGGCAGAATTTTAGGCCTCGATTTTTTTTTCTTTACAAGTTGTGAGTCGTTTACCAATTGGCTCGTGATGGTCGACCATTCCTACCAGACAGACAAACAGATAAGCAGCCTGGATCACAAAAATGAAAAGTAATAAGAAAAAAAGAAAAGAAAAGAAAAGGAGGAGGATCGGTCGGGAGGCATAGTCAAAGCTTCCTGCAATGTCAAAAATTTGAATAAACTATATCAGTTTACCATTGATATGGTATATAACTTAATACAGTGCGACGGACTGGTCTTCATTTTTCAGAGTCAACCATTTTAGTGAAGAATATGAATCGATTGTCAAGTCACATACTAACATGATGTAAAGAACTCAACGGTTTTGTTGGCAAAAGTTTCCTGTCTCCCTCCGTGAGCCAGGTGATACGCGATCGTTGCTTCCACATAATCTCACGGTAATTGAGCTCAACAATTTTATCAGCAATTTTGATCTCCTCATGAGATGGGCTCAACCTGTGCGGATCTGAACAAAGACGCTCAAGATCTTTATGCAAAATCTTCAGTTCTCTTTTTACATTACCGAAGGTTGTCCTCTCCCAACCACCAAGATACTTGGATATATGAGATATCTTCTTTAGTAGTCCCTCCAGATTTAATGCCGACGGGTGATCCTTCCAATCCTGGGATAGGGTATCATGAAAACCTGCATGAGTCTCCCACATTAGTTCATACCTGAACTGCTTGTTCGGTGGCCTCGTCCTCAACTTCTCCGCCCATCTGAGCTCGATGGGACCGTGGTCCAATGCCGCCGAGTTAAAATGGTGGACCGATGCTAGCGGGAAGCGAGCACACCGATCCGCAAGCGCCACGCCCGGCCGATCCAAATTGCAGACATGGCAATAGGCGCCTCCCGCAATCCGCTTCTCGTACGTCCACCGACGTCCTTCAAAGCCAAGGTCAGAAAGGCCGCACACATCGACCGCCTCGCGGAACCTCGTAATCTGGCTCCAACTTCTTTCCCGCCTCCCTTCATGCTCTGATCGTAGAAGAACTTCATTGAACTCACCAATGCACATCCATGGCAATGGTGATGTTGCACAGATGAACTTTAACATCTCCCATGTCTTGTGGCGTTCCAGCACCTGTGCCTCACCATAAACACACGTGAGTCTCCAGGGATCACCCCCACTCTCAGTAATAATTGTGTCTATGTGATACTGGGAGTAGGATAAAATTTCCACTCTAGTTTCTTTATTCCAGAAAATGCCAAGGCCTCCACTACGCCCTGAACTACTTACAGCAAATGCATAATCAAAACCTAGAGTATTTTTAAGGCCTTCTACCCGTGCACGGTGCACTTGAGTTTCAACAACACATAGCACAATTGGGGCAAACTTCTTTGCCATATCGCGAAGCTCCTTGACTGTTGCGGCATTGCCCAAGCTGCGACAGTTCCAGCTGAGGCAACTCATTGCTCCCGGCGATCCTCCTCGTTGGAGGCCACCGGTGCTTGATCCTTCTTGTTTTCCTCCGCGATTTTCTTCGCCTCCTTTTTGTCTCTAGGGGACACATATGCTGGTGGCAGTGGTGGAATACCAGTCATACCAGCCTTCTCTTCGTTGAACGACTTCCTTCGGCCTCCTCATTCCCCACCATGCTTGGTGGTGGGGTTGCTTGAGAGGGCTGGTCGCCGAGTCCTCCAAATCTTCTCCCAAACCAGCCTCCACCGAACCCCTTTTCCTAGAGCCCGTGTTGTCCTCCTTCTCTTTTCCTGGCTCCTGATTTTTCTTTTCCTTCTCCCTCCAGAAGCCCTCGCGGTTGCCACGAGCGGCCTCCCACGACTCCTAAATTTCATGCGCTCCCGGGGAACGCTCTTCTCCTCCTCGGGCATGCCGACCCGCGTGATCTCCCCCCTCCCCCTAGAGCGAGCGGAGTACCCGCGCGCCAAAAAGTCACCGCTTCGCCAACATCCGATCGCCATACTTGAAGCTCTTCCTCTTTAAATTCTCTGAGCCACACTTTCGAGGTGAGTGTGCCCCATCGGTCCACAATGAGAGCTAAAACGGGGCATCTTTTCATATTTCACTTGAAGGTTCATGGCAGCACACCCCCCGGGCGACAATGTGACGGAGCGGATCGAGGTTTTGACGCATCCAAATTGACCCTTGCCATGTAGAAGTCACCTCTGCCGCTCGAGACCACTTTCATCTCCACACTAATCACCTCACCCACCTTCGTAGCTAACTTTTTGCGAACACATGGTTGATTTAGGCCACATGTGTTTAGTTTTGTGATGGAGTGATTGTCAACAGTCAACATTCTTTCTCTATTTTCATTTTATCTTTTATGCTTCGGCTATGTTCACCCAAGCATAAATGGGTGTGTCGAAGCGTATCTCTTGGTTCGTGTTGTGCGGGTGTGGGCTCGGAGATGGTAGGCGACGGTGGTGAAGGGGGGCCAAGGAGGGGCGTCTTAGGGCCGACGGACGGAGGAGGTGAAGGACGGGCGTGAGACTTGGACCGAGGGATGGATCGCCCGGCGGCTAGCCATGGTGGCTGACATCTGGGACATCGACGGATGCAAGAGGACATGGCGGGACCGTGTCGATCGGGTCAAGGCGGCGAAGTCTTGAGCCGGGCGGGGGAGCTCGGATGACTTGACGACTTCGAGGCGGTCAAGGCGGCGATGACACGTGTCGAGGAGGTTTGGTGGTTTGCCCTCAAAACCATCGGCGCGGGTTTGGTGGTTTGGGCCTCAAAACCATCGGCGGGGGTTTCGCGGGTTTGGGCCTCAAAACCGAGACGTTCGGTGGACGGAAGGGCGGCACGTGGCGGCATCGGGGGGAGGTTGCGTGGATGCAAGGCTACCGATGAGGAGGCGCGGTGGCCGTCGGATCAAAAATATACCCAGTCGACCAAAATAGCCCTAGGGTTAGTGGTTTGGCTCATATGTATCGAAGGGCAAAATAGGGATAAGAAATAAGGACCATAAGTAGTGGATGGCAGCCATCCTCCCCTCTTTGCCTCTTCCATTTTTCGTTTTTATTTTTTCCCCAATTTTAGGGTTCTTGTTTAGAGGTCCAAGAACACCAAATTGGTGACACTTTGTGGTGATTTTCGTTGGGAAGGGGCCCCAAATCTCCACTGTCGCCTCTGGGCTTTTGGATCAAATTCCTTCTTCCTTTCTTTGTGATTTTCGTTTTAGAATTTTTGGAGCCCATGTGTGGTTTTGTTTCTCTGTTCTTGTATATCGTGCGGCGAGGGGAGGCGTGAGGCTCGGCACCGCCCATTTGCTAGGCAACAAGGCGAGACTCCGCGAGGCGCAAGCGGAGGCCAAGGAGGCAGAGTCGGGCACACAGGGAGCCACCGCGGGGACTGGCGGCCGGCCACGCACGGGCATCAACGGCAGTGTGCTAGGCAACCACCCACGAGGGGAGCCAAGGTCGGCACACACGCTACTGTGCAAATCAGCTGCGGGGCTCCCAGCGCGGCGGCGCCGCCCGGGCGTTGCCATCAAGCAACAGCGGCTAAGCGGCACGGCCAAGGCGTCGGCTTTTTCCCTCGATTCGGCGTGGGCGCAAGCGGCCAAGGCGGCGGGCCGGCAAGCGGCGATGGCGGTGGGCGGCGCCTGTCTCGGCACCGCCGCGGCCGGCTACTCCAAGTTCTTTTCTTATTTCAACAAATCAAAGGTCAATTCTTTCTTGTCTTTGTTTTTGGCCATCGAATAATCAATCTCTTCTTGCGGGGTAACTAGATCAAGGTTTGTGTGTGCAAATTCCCGGCTCATAATCACTCAAACTAGTTTCTTTTTCCCCCCCTCGCAAGGTGTTCGATGAAATGTCTAAATAAATTTGTTTCTCCTAGTTTTTCTTCGTTCTTTTTTGCTAGATTTGTTCTAAACACTAGTTTAGTTTCTTTTTTGTGTTCCTACTGACTTGTTTTGGTTGTAGATTTTTAGTAAGCGTAACTTTCTTGTCCTAGTGTTTATTTTATTTCCTGCTAAATAGAAAATCCCAAAATATCCAAAGCTTAGTTTAGCCTTGATCTTTTTTGCAACGATTTTGTATCAAGTCGAAATTTGTCTAGTTACTCTCGTCACAAGTTGGCGTTGGTAATCTAGTTACGGGAATCCGCTTCTTTTTAGATAGAAGTTGGAAATCTCGCTTTTTGTCTCTCCGATGAGGTTGGGGGTTGGCCGATGACCGAAAATTGAAGAAAAAAAATCGAGGCTCCCATTCACCCCCTCCGGTCGCCGTTTCGGTCCTTCAATTGGTATCGAGCGGTTAAGGATCATATCCACCTTAATCGGTCCGTGATCCGCGAGAAGGCGACATGGAGGGTTTGGTCACTTTGGTGGCAAGCCTCCTGAGTTCGATGGCACCAACTATCCCTATTGGAAGATTAAGATGCAAGCACATCTTATGGGGATGGATTAGAGTGTGGGAGATTGTCGAGGATGAGAACTACCAAGTGCTAGCCGCTCGAGTGGGTGAGGAACAAATAGCCCAACACAATGCCAACAACCGAGCGAGGAGCGTCTTGTTCTCTAGCCTCAAAGACACCGAGTTTGAGAGAGTTGCCACTTGTGAGACCGCTCGTGAGGTGTGGAAGACACTAGAGAGCTACCACGAGGGAACCCCACAAGTCAAGGCCCGCCTATATGAGACCTACAAGAGAGTACAACAACCTAATCCAACTTGATGGCGAGTCCATCGATTCTCTTTTTGCTAGGTTTGGGGCGATGCGCAACAAGCTTCGAGGCGAACAAGCCGTCGGAGAGGCAGACGAGCACGAAGGGCGTCTCGGCTCTTATGCTCTCTGGCGGATCGGAAGGTGTGGGATGTGAAGGTGTCGCGATCATGGAGTCCGCCAACTTCGACACCCTCACACCCGACGAGCTCTGACAAGCTCAAGTCTTCGAGATCGAGGCCCGGATCCGAGGCGAAGCTCAAGAACCCTTCGAACGTTGCACTCATCTCATCTCTAAGGGCGGTTCGGTTTTTACGCTAACCCATCCGCAATTTCTTTTCGCCTTGTCTTCCTTGGTGTGCGTGGCGGAGGGAGCGGAATGGAGAGCCTTGGGGATGATGAGCTTGCGCTAGTCATCACCGATTCTCGTGGTTCCACAACAACCGCTTGAACCGTCGGGCGTGGCGGCCCATCCAAGGCGGATGATTCGATGCGGAGATCCGGACCACTTTGTCGCCGCATGTCCCAAGAAGAACAAGGACAAGTACTCCGGCGAGAAGTACTACTCCAACAAGTACGACTCCGACAAAGCGCAGGGCGAACACGAGCACACCTCCCAAGCAAGTACAAGTCCAAGAAGGGATTCGACAAGGAGGCGATCAAGAAGAAGTACCTCAAGCGTGCCAAGGAGCACAAGCACGCCTTCCTTGCCTCCCCTCGGCGACCTCCGACAAGCGACTCTTCGGACGGGCAATCTTCCTCAAAGATGAAGAGTCCGAGCGCAAGGTTGAGGACAAGCTGAATGGACTTTGCTTCTTCACCGACTCCAAGCCCGGGGCTTCGCACCATGGCCCTCGATGGATTGGTGACCGACAGGCGCCAAGCCACACGGCAACGATTCTTCTTCCTCCGAGGTACCTCCTATGATCGAATCTCTCTCGATGAGGTTGAATCTTTGGGCGATGCGCTTGTGTGTCAAGAGAAGTTGCTTAAGCGTGCGCTAGGGAGAAAAGGGAGTACAAGGAGAAGTGGGAGATGGGCGTAGATGGAGATAGAGTTGCTTAGGGCTTTGTCGATGTCTCTCGATGAGACGGAGTGTGATGCTTGTCTTTGTGCATATGTCTAGCATCATGTCTTTGCGATCCAAGTATCTTTGCCTTGCTAGATGAGCACGTTGATCTCGAAGTCTAGGCGATCTTTGTTGAGTGCGTGCAAGTCTTGTCCCGACTTGCGATCCGAGTTGGCGAGAAGGCTGCCAAGCTTGCTGTGCTTGAGAAGGCCAACTCGGATAGCACCGTCTTTGGGATGTGCTAAGTGTGAAGCTTTGGAGTTGGAGCTCATGTCTTGTAGGCATGACAAGGGGAGAGTCGAAGAGGAGATCAAGTATCTTCGCTCTGTCTTGAGTTGGGTGTCTTGTGGAGAGCCGCGGCTTGGCATGATGATGAGTCGGTTCAAGAGGGGACCGACACATCGGGTTTAGGCTTTGCTATAGGTGGGAAGGGAGAAGTCATTTATGGCAAGGTTGGTCAAGGTAGTGGTTTGAGCTCGAGTGAGAAACCAACCAACACTCCCAAATTGACCAAGATCACTCCACCCGAGCCTACCAAGCCCATTGTGCAAGATGGCATTCTCCAAGAGCCAACTAAGACTCCACCTCCCAAACAAGTGTGGCTTCCCAAACCGAACTACCTCAAGAACCCACTTGACACTTTGCCCAGGATCCCCGAGGAAACCCTTCCTAAGGCCAAAACCACAACAAGAGTGAACCATCCACCCAAGAGAGTGAACCAACCACCACCCAAGAGAGAGGTGAGGTATCACACGTGAGTATTGCCGAGAGAGATGGTCACTTGGTTGAGTTTTGCTTTAGGAGAAAGAGGGATGCTAGGCGTCGAGTGGAGTTTGAGAACCGCGTGACATGTATCACCCACCACTTGGCATGTATGAGAGGGGTGTGCGCCGGTTCGAGGCGGCGGTTTGCTAGGCCTCAAGGTAGGAGGCCTCATAGGTTTGGGCCACGGTTTGTGAGACCCTTTGGTGGTCGTGCTCCGCGAGGTGGATGTAGATCCTCGCTTTGGGAGATTTGAGGGTTGACAAGAGAAGTGCACCACGTTTTTGTTGTGCGTGGTGAGCGGTTGGTAAGATGGGGCGTGGGATGTTTGTTTTGCCTAATGCTTATTCAGGGCAAGATGGTCAACACCGGTACTCTTCCAAGTTTACTAACCCCAAGTTGTGCCATATGCTTATCCCATGTTCTATCGTTGATACAGCCGAAAGGCCGGAGGACATGTGGCTCATTGACTCGGTTGTTCTCGACACATGACCGGTAACTCCAAGTGGTTCTCGGCCTCACCCCCATGAAGACGAAAGAGTACATCACTTTCGGGGACGATGAATGAGGGAAGATTCTATCTCGAGGGTCAATCGGAATCAATGACCAATTTGTGCTCAAGGATGTGGCGCTCGTCTCAACCTTCACTTCAATCTCACCGTCCCGTCTCTCGGCTCATGGCGGATGGGTATGAGGTACGCTTTAAGGTTGGGTGTTCTCGAGTTTTTGGACTCTCGCGATGATCTCATTTGGTTTGGATTGTGCCATTTGGGCAAGTCTTTCGTGCTGATTTTTTTCTCGAGGCTTTGGCACATCTTGTTGCTTGTTGGCGGGTCCTCCTCTGATTTGTGGAAGTGGCATAGGAGACTTGGACACACGAGCTTTGACCTTCTCACGAGGTTAAGTTCAATGGGTCTAATCCGAGGATTGCCTAAGCTCAAATTTGAGAAGGATTTGGTTTGCCACCCCTGCCGTCACGGGAAGATGGTGTGCCCGCTTCCCACCCTCCCGGTTACTCGATTATGACCTCGAGACCGGAGAGATCCTTCACATGGACACCGTTGGTCCATCTCGGGTGAGGTCGGTTGGTGGGAAGTGGTATTGTCTAGTGATCGTTGACGATTTTTCGAGATACTCTTGGGTCTTTTTCATGGAGGGCAAGGATGAGGCTTTCGGTTTTGCTCGTGATCTGATTTTGAGGCCGAGAACCGAGTTACGAGAGACAACCATTCGAGCGATCGCGGTGACAATGGCACGTAATTCAAGAACTCTCGATTCGAGTCTCTTTGCGCGCTAACCTTGGTGTCGAGCACCGCTTTTCTAGCCCTCGATGTCCAAGCAGCCGAATGGGATTGTTGAGCGGGAAGAACCGGACGCTTGTGGAGATGGCGAGGACCATGCTCGATGAACACAAGACTCAGGAAGTATTGGGCTGAGGCAATCAACACGGTGCCATGTCTCCAACCGCATTTTCCTTCGTGCTTTCACCAAGAAGACATCATATGAGCTGCGGTTTGGGAGATTGCCCAAGGTAAGCCACTTCCGTGTGTTTGGATGCAGGGTTTCATTCTCAAGCAAGGTAATCTCGACAAGTTTGAGTCTCGATCAGGTGATGGTATTTTTCTTGGATATGCTTTACACTCATATGCCTACTCTGAGTTCTAAACATTGAGACTAACCGCGTTGTAGAGACATGTGAGGTTACTTTTCGATGAGACTGCGCCTTGTTCCTCTTTGTGTTTGAGTGTGCGGGGAAAGGAGGAGATGGAACGAGCATCTTTGTGGAGGAGGAGCGGGGAAGACGTTGGTCAAGTGATCCCGGGCGACTCCACCGCTTGCCCAGTGATCTGTGTGCGGCGACGACGACCGCACATGGACGACCCCTACTACCACTACTTCCCGGGGTCCCGTGGAGCAGCTCCCTCGAGGAGATCCGGCTGCACCGAGGAGGTTCCCACTCCCGGTCGAGGGGAGGCGACATCTTCGCGTCACGGCGCCTCGGCACATTCAGCGTCGCCACCCCCCAGAGACCATGATTGGAGGTCTTAATCGAGGGTAACTCGTTCCAAAGCTTATGCCATGTGTCATTTCGCTCATTCTCGCATTTGTTTCCTCCCTTGAGCCCAAAGATGTTAACACCGCTTTATCGGACTCGGATTGGGTTAATGCCATGCATGAGGAGTTGCGTAACTTTGAGAGGAACCAAGTTTGGGTGTTAGTTCCACCTCGGTGAGTGTCATCCCATAGGTACTAAGTGGGTGTTCAAAAACAAACAGTGTGAGGATGGTGTGTTGGTGAGAAAACAAAGCCGGATTAGTTGCCCGGGGGTTTTGTCGAAAAGAGGGAATAGACTATGAGGAAACCTTTCGCCTCCCGTAGCCCGCATAGAAGCTATTAGGATTTTTGCTTGCCTTTGCGGCCTCGAAGGGTTTTAAGCTCTTCCGGATGGATGTCAAGAGTGCTTTCCTAAATGGGTTCATAGAGGAGGAGGTATATGTGAGGCAGCCCCCGGGGTTTGAGAATCCTAAACACCCGGACTATGTGTACAAGTTGTACAAGGCTTTGTACGGCGACTGAAGCAAACCCCGAGCGTGGTACGAGGGTTGAAGGCGTTTCTCTTAGCTAAGGGTTTTGTGATGGGGGCCGTAGACAAGACCTTGTTCCTCCTTAGGAAGGGCAATGACATACTCCTAGTCCGGATATATGTGGATGATATCATCTTTGGTGGCTCTTCACATGCTATGGTATCGAGTTTTTGCGAGAGATTATGAGCGGGGAGTTCGAGATGAGCATGATGAGCGGGGCTGACCTACTTCCTTGGACTTGAAATCAAGCAAACCAAGGACGGGATCTTCGTACACCGGGCAAGTACACGAAGGACATCATCCGCGAGTTTTCGCATGGGTGAGGCCAAGCCTCTTTCGACGCCCATGTCGACGGCGGCGCCCCCCGGACGAGGATAAGGATGGAGAAGCCGTGGACCAAAGGGAGTACGAAGCATGATCGGTTCTTCTTTGTGCGACGGCGGCCGACGCGCCCGACATCCGGTTGCGGTGTGCCTCTGCGCAAGACGCTTCGCCTTCGCCCAAGCACCTCTCACTTTCAGTCGTGAAGAGGATCTTGGTACTTGCAGTTTACCCTTGACTTTGGCCTATGGTACTCGGCCTCTTCCACCCTCTCCCGACTGGTTATTCGGACTGATTATCTTGGTGATCGTATGCATAGAAAGTCTACCTCCGTACCGTCGGTTTCTTGGTACTTCTCTAGTGTCTTGGTCGTCTCATAACAAGCGATGCGTGTCGCTTCGCGACGGTTGAGGCGAGTATGTAGGCTAGCTGCTTTGCTTGTTGTTCCCAATTTGTTGTGGATGGTTGCCACTTTGAGAGACTTTGGCTTGAGCTTTTCTCGTGTACCCTTGTTGTGTGATAGCATGGGAGCCGTGGAGTGTAGCAAAAACCCGTTCTTCACTCCTGGACCAAACACATAGAGGTGAGGTACCACTTCCTGAGAGATCACCAGGAGAAAGGGGACATAGATGTACAGCATGTGTACACGGAGCAACAGATTGCGGACATTTTCACAAAACCTCTAGACCAAGTCCGCTTTGCCCGGCCGTGGAGAGTTGGGCGTGTGCTATCCTTTTTGAGGGGTAGCTTTGTAGTTGATGTCTGAGATGTAGTTTTAGGTTTGTTTTTGCTTTTGTATCATACTTGCATATAATGAGCTTCACTTTTATATTGATTTGAATGAGGTTGTGCTCTTAGTAGTATGAGTATGATGGTGCTTCTAGCTTGAGCTCTTTTAATCATGTGATGTATGTTATGAGTCGAGCAACCTTTTCCAAATGTGAACTTGATTAATGCATGATGAAATTAAATCTTGGTTCACCTTTGAGCTAGCTTCTATCATGAGTAGAGTGTTGAGAACCTTTGAGCTTTTATGTGTATGCTTGGTAGCTATGTCTCATGCTTTGATTCATTCACTTGCTTAGATTTTCATGACAATACCATGCTAAAACATGAAGTCTAAAGCTAAAGTGATGAAAAGATCGAGTGGGTCCATTTTGCCACATTTTTTTGAAGTTCGAGACTGCTTTCACTTACACTCTTGAATGAACTTGGACTTCATTGTGTTTGACCCAGACCATTGTCTTAAGCTAATCATTGCTCACGCATAGGCTTGACATGGTTGATTAGTAAGGCAAGGCAAATGTGGATAACCACTCGCATGCTCTCTTGTAACTTGTGAACCGCTGCAACTCTGAATTAAAATGAACACAAGTTTATGCCATAATGTCTAGCATGATGTCCGACATTTGCTTGGGGTAGTTCACCCGGTTTACATGTTTGAGCACTTAGTTGATCTCCTATCTACTTGTGCTAGGTGCTATGTTTGATGGTGAACCTCCTTTTGCAAGATACTAAAATTTACTCAAAATGCTTTGTGCCATATTTCATATCACTTGTTTAGCTTGAGCTCTGGCTAGCACTTGTAATTTGTTGCTATGGTACTACTTTGAGCACTCTCTCATTCGGTTGAATATAATCTTGAAGCTTTGCATTGTGACATATTGCATTTCATAGCTTGATTAGTGCATGTGCCAACAAGGGGGAGAAAGATCCAAAGACAGTGATTGCATTTGTCCAGGGGGAGTAGCACTTTGAGCTAGATGTGTTGAGCCTTTGCCTCCTCGTCTTGAGGGTCTAGGCTGTTTGTGTGTGAAAGTATTTGGTTTGGAGCTTTGCTAGTGGTGTTGAGCACTTCTACCTCTTCTTGAGGACTAGCCGTCTGTTTAGCTTGGTTGTGTCGAGCCTTTTGCCCATGTCTTTGGGAACCAAGTCTTTGCTCCATGTTTTGCTATCCAGTTGAGGTTGTCTTAGCTTTTGTTCACCCGGATGTGCTTTCTCCTATCTTATTACGTCTTTGTGTTGAATGTTGACAATGCACTCATCAAGGGGGAGATTGCGAACACATGGTTGATTTAGGCCACATGTGTTTAGTTTTGTGATGGAGTGATTGTCAACGGTCAACATTCTTTCTCTATTTTCATTTTATCTTTTATGCTTCGGCTATGTTCACCGCATACGTGGGGAGTGTGTCGAAGACGTATCTCTTGGTTCGTGTTGTGCGGTGTGGAGCTCGGAGATGGTAGGCGGCGGCAGGTGAAGGGGCCAAGGAGGGGCGTCTTGGGCCGACGGACCGCGGAGGTGAAGGACGGGCGTGAGGCTTGGACCGAGGGACTGGATCGCCCGGGCGGCTAGCCATGGTGGGCGACATCCGGGACATCGGCGGATGCAAGAGGGGCGTGGCGGGGCCGTGTCGATCGGGTCAAGACGGGCGTGCCCGGCGTAGCGGGAGCTCGGATGACTTGACGACTTCGGGCGGTCAAGACGGCGATGACACGTGTCGAGGAGGTTTGGTGGTTTGCCCTCAAAACCATCGGGCGCGGGTTTGGTGGTTTGGGCCTCAAAACCATCGGCGGCGGGTTTCGCGGGTTTGGGCCTCAAACCCGAGACGTTCCGGTGGATCGGAAGGGCGGCACGTGGCGGCATCGGGGGGAGGTTGCGTGGATGCAAGGCTACTTGATGAGGAGGCGCGGTGGCCGTCGGATCAAAATATACCCGAGTCGACCAAAATAGCCCTAGGGTTAGTGGTTTGGCTCATATGTATCGAAGGGCAAAATAGGGATAAGAAATAAGGACCATAAGTAGTGGATGGCAGCCATCCTCCCCTCTTTGCCTCTTCCATTTTCGTTTTTATTTTTCCCCAATTTTAGGGTTCTTGTTTAGAGGTCCAAGAACACCAAATTGGTGACACTTTGTGGTGATTTTTCGTTGGGAAGGGGAGCCCCAAATCTCCCTGTCGCCTCCGGGCTTTTTGGATCAAATTCCTTCTTCCTTTCTTTGTGATTTTCGTTGGAATTTTTTGGAGCCTGTGTGGTTTTGTTTCTCTCTTCTTGTATCTCGTGCGGCAGGGGAGGCGTGAGGCTCGGCACCAGGCGCCCATTTGCTAGGCAACAAGCGGGGGCTCCGCCTGGCGCAAGCGAGGCCAAGGGTCAGTCGGGCACACGCTTGGGAGCCACCGCGAGGACTGTCTTTGGCCGACCACGCACGAGGCATCAAGCGGCAAGAAATGTGCTAGGCAACCACCCACGAGAGGAAGCCAAGGTCCATTTTCTTTGCCCGCGTGCTCGTCAACTACTTCAGGGCTCCCAACGCGGCGGCGCCGCCCGGCGTTGCCATCAAGCTCACAACTTCGCAAGCGGCACCCCTGCCAAGGCGTCGGCTTTTTCCTCGGTTCGCGTGGGCAGCAAGCGACCAAGGCGGCGGGCGACGCTAGCGGCGATGGCAGGTGGGCGGCCGCCTGTCCTCCCGCACCGCCGACGGCGGCAGCTACTCCAAGTTCTTTTTCTTCGCTCAACAAATCAAAGGTCAATTCTTTCTTGTCTTTGTGGTTTGGCCATCGAGCCAATCAATCTCTTCTTGCGGGGTATAACTAGATCAAGGTTTGTGTGTGCAAATTCCCGACTCATAATCACTCAAACTAGTTTCTTTTTCCTCGCCCCGCAAGGTGTTCGATGAAATGTCTAAATAGCCGTTTCTCCTAGTTTTTCTTCGTTCTTTTGCTAGATTTGTTCTAAACACTAGTTTAGTTTCTTTTTTTGTGTTCCTACAGCTTGTTTTGGTTGTAGATTTTAGTAGCGTAACTTTCTTGTCCTAGTGTTTATTTTATTTCCTGCTAAATAGAAAATCCCAAAAATATCCAAAGCTTAGTTTAGCCTTGATCTTTTTGCAACGATTTTGTATCAAGTCGAAAATTTGTCTAGTTACTCTCTGTCACAAGTTGGCGTTGGTAATCTAGTTAAAATCCGCTTCTTTTCGATAGAAGTTGGAAATCTCGCTTTTTGTCTCTCCGATGAGGTTGGGGGTTGAGCCGATGACCGAAATTGAAGAAAAAAAAAATCGAGGCTCCCATTCACCCCCCACAGTCGCCGTTTCGGTCCTTCACTTTTGGATGATCTCCATAGTTCTGTACGAGAGGCGGGACTTTGTGGATTTGCACCCACGCTTGTACGCTGCCGGGCAATTTTGTCGGGGTCGGGTAGTCGCCTGTCGAACTCCTCCAACATTAGGGCATAGCCCCTAAAGATCCAGGGGCCCTCCTCCATGATTCTCTTCCAATCTCCTAAGCAGTACGCTTGCACCATGAACAGGTTCTTCTCAATAGATCGAAACGAGATTTCTTGCGCCGTATTCCATGCTGCCTTCATAGTTGAGATCAATGATTGCTCGCTGAACTTCCTTTTCGTGAGACGCCAGCTATGCACCCGCCATCCACTTCACCAGCGGTAGCTTTTACGCATCTGCCGCCGCGAGGGACAACTCCCTCCTTCTCAACCTCGGCCGAGACTCGGCGATCGGAAACCGCTCCACAACTTCTCCCTCCGCCACCATCTTGCCGCGAGATGAACCCGCCGCCATGATCGCCGTCCGTAGCCGCCGTGAAACACCCTGCCCCACCCTTCGCCAAGGCCGGGAAACCACACAACATAGCCCCTTGATCAGCCCGAACAGAAGGTGGAGAGAACGGTGGATCTCCAGCAGCGATGAGACCTCCCGTGGCGATCACCTGGGAGTCGCCCAAACCCTAGGTAAAACCTAATGTCTTTTTTTCACTAAACCTAGGTACTATATTTTTGGGAGAAATCCCGGAAGGGCGAATGGCCGCCGCTTCTTCTTTCTTTGTTGGGCCGGGGCGAGGATTGGGCCAAGGCCCAGCGGGCGTGCGCAAGTGGAGAAGCAGGCCCGCTTAGGCCGGGCTGCAAGGTGAAAACAGCCAAAGTGACGAAAAAAGAAAAAGAGAGGAAAAGAGCCCTTTTCTTTTTATGGAAAGGGATTTTGTAAGGTCCTAGATGGCTAGAGGGGGGGTGAATAGCCTATAAAAATTTTCTACAAGCTCAATTAACAAACCGATTAGTATAACAAAAGGCGTAATCGCGGTTTGCACTAGCTCTATTGTCTTGCAAGCCTCTAGTGATAATTCTAGTAAAAAGCTATGATCTCTAAATCA
The DNA here is from genome assembly GCA_015847255.1 of Hyparrhenia diplandra. NCBI lineage: Eukaryota > Viridiplantae > Streptophyta > Magnoliopsida > Poales > Poaceae > Hyparrhenia > Hyparrhenia diplandra. Next base: position 60,126 of record JADLZK010012449.1, on the reverse strand, counting down.
ATCAAAGGCTATGTCACTACACTATCTAGTGAGCAATCCTAATATGGTCCTTATGCTAGCAAGAACAACTACACAAGGCAAGAGCTAGCTCTCTACACAATATAAACTAGGAATGTAAATGCAAGTGTGAGAGTAATATACCAACTCGTAGAGACAATGAACCAATCACCGGGAAGAAGATGAACTATCAATCACTCGAAGGTGATGATCCAAACACCGAGATAATGAACAAGTCGATTTGTTCACCCGGAGTTCGCTTGTACACCGACAAGTTACTCTCCGGTTGTGCCGACCAACACAAGGATAGTGTTTGAGGTAGGCGGTGCCCTTGCTAGCCTCAACACACCACTCACAAGTGAGGTGCCCAAGACACGAGCAATGTATTCCTTACACTTTGTCTTCCCGACGAGGAGTGCGTGATCCTCTCATAATTTCGCCCGGAGGTGGCCAAGAAACAATCTCCTCTTCTTGCCAACAACTCCACCAAAACACCAAGCCGGCTAGGAGCGGTGTCTCCAAGAGAAACGGGAAACCCACCAGCTCACAACGATCCCCAAGTGCCTCTAGATGCAAGAACTCGATGCAAAAGCACTTGGATCAACTCTTCTCTCAAGAGTGAAGCTCAAATCAAGAATGAGAGAGGAGGAGGCTTGCTTGCTTGCTCTAGCTTGTTAGGAATGATTCAAATGACCAAGAGAGAGAGCAAGAGGCAGCCAAGGGGTATAAATACCCCACACCACGAAATGTGGCCGTTGGGAGGAAACCCACGGTTTGCGGCTTGACGGGGCCTTGACCGGACTCACCCGGTGAGTCCGGGGTCGGTGGGTCCCGGTCACAACCGACAACCCCCGAGCGATTAATGACCCCCGGCCGGCCGGTCCGGTCAGCGTCCGATCGGTGCTTCCGGTCGAGCATCGGAAGCATCCGGTCGATGCGTCGGTCGGCCCTCGGCGCGAAACCGAAAACATGCTCTCGGAATTTTGACCGGACCCGCACACCGTTAAGCGTCCGGTCGGATCCTCAGGTGCTTCCGGTCGCCAGCGTCCGGCCACGCTGAAGCTGCGAATTTTCGTCGTTTCGTCATCGTTCCTTCGCCTTTGCTCCAAAACCGACTTCCGTCACTTGTTTCTTGTTGCCGACACGTCGAAGAACACCTCGACACCATGTGTTAGCATTTTCAAAAACATTTTTTAACAATGACGGAGATAGCTCTTTAGGTTAGAATGCATGCATATGAATTTTGAACCTAAAGGCACATGAGGACCGATATGTACGATAAGTTTCCCCTCTTTATAGTACGGCTTATCGATCCTATAATCACCCACACCCTCTATGGTGTCTTGGGTGTGAAATCAAAATCCCTATGGTTATACCTTTGCCTTGGGGACAATTGATCTCCGAAACCCCACCGAGTTGCATGCTTGATCATCTTTTGGATCACCTCGATCCATCCTCCATGATCACCATGCACCAACTCATCACGACCAATCTCCAATCTAATCAAACACTTAGCATCGAGAGATTAGTCCTTAGGTGTCACTAATTAGCCAAAACCAAACCGGAGATCTTCAATCTCCCCTTTTTGATAATTGGTGACAACCCGCATAAAAAGGTTTTATGATTAATTATTTTGAACATACAACGGTTGTCCAAGCATTTTGCTTACAATCATAGGATTGGACAATCATCATAGTTTGGTTTTGGTAGCATAAGCCCCCCTACATGTATGCCATGAGTTTGGAACGAAGCATTGCTTACATGTATGAATATTGAAATTGAGGGTGAGCTATGTTACAAAATGATGCTTAGGTGAAAGAAATGGACCTTTGAAGCGTGATACCAATCGAAGTTGCGCCATTTTCACCATACAAGCACCAAGGTAACTAGATTTTCATCAAAACTCAAAGTACCACGTGAGATCACATTATAAGCAAGGTACTTGAATTAAGAGCGGAAATTAGAAAATCTAGCTAGCTCCTATGCATGCTAGAACATCAACCATTTGTAAACCACTTGTGAAGACTAGCATACACCACACAAGCATGCATTTTGAATTTAAAAACATGTGCAATGAGCAAGTCATATGTTAGTGCACAAACAAATGCAACAAATTGTTTATGAGCTTGCTCCCCCTACTTGTGTGATCCACTTGTAAACTCATGATCCTCATGAAAAATATGTGAATTTTTTAATTTTTCAAAAACCTTTCATGCACTGATCTCTCCCCCTTTGTCGACAATTTCCACAAAAAAGGTATGACCATGTTGTGTTATGGAAGAGAGAATAGTGCTCAAAATTGGTCAAATTTAGATCACTTGTCAAACATATATTTCGGTTTGAACCAAAGACAAGCTTCTTCACACCTCATGACAAGGGTTATCTTGCCTATGTTGAAGCATATGTGTGAAAACATAGCCAAATTCAACACTTGAGATTGCAAGCCCATAAACATGTCATATGTCATCACTAGATCAAACAAGCATAAAGAGCAATAGTGATAGCATACATACATTGAAATCCTTTGATTTTCCATGAATGCTTCCTAAGGCACAAGTTATATATCTATATGTTCTAACAAGTCCTTAGTTATCATGAATGCCATGTCAAACAATTTCACATTTGCTTTGCTTGATGGAGGGGCATGTCATAGATGTGGAGTGCATTCAACTCATGTTGGAGAAGTCAAGGATGTTCAACTCATTTCTTAGCTTGCAAAACCTCTTCTCATCTAGTGGCTTTGTAAAGATGTCGGCTAGTTGATCTTCGGTGCCAATAGGTTGGATAGCAATGTCACCCTTTTGTTGATGATCTCTTATGAAGTGATACCTTATGTTAATGTGCTTGGTTCTTGTATGTTGAACCGGGTTTTGAGTCATCTTGCAAGCACTCTCATTGTCATAATACAAAGGCACATGATGAAAATCAAATCTATAATCCTTCAATGTTGATCTCATCCATAGCGGTTGTGCACAACAACTACCGGCACTACTAATGTATTCGGCCTCGGCGGTTGAAAGTGTCACACCGGTTTGCTTCTTTGATGACCATGATACTAGAGATCTTCCAAGGAATTGACAAGTGCCACTTGTGCTTCTTCTATCCACCTTGCATCCCCCATAGTCGGAGTCCTAATATCCAATAAGCTCAAAGTTTGACCCCTTGGGATACCATAGCCCAACATTTTGTGTGTGCTTCAAGTACCTCAATATCCTTTTTGATGCGGTGAGATGACTCTCTCTAGGTGAAGATTGAAAACCTTGCACACTTACCAACACTAAACATTACATCGGGCCTAGAAGCGGTCACATAAAGTAAGCTTCCAATTAATGACCTATAGTACGTTTGATCAACCATATTGCCATTCTCATCATTGTCCAATGATCCATTGGTACCCATTAGTGTATTAATGCCCTTTGAATCTTGCATGTCAAATTTCTTGATCATGTCTCTTATGTACTTCCCTTGACTAATGAAGGTGTCATTCTTCATTTGCTTGATTTGAAGACCAAGAAAGTATGTGAGCTCTCAAGCATAGACATCTCAAACTCTTTTGCCATCATCTTGGCAAACTCTTCACAATACTCTTGATTTGTTGATCCAAAGATGATATCATCAACATATATTTGCATGACAAATAAATCCTTCCCAATCTTCTTGGTGAAGAGAGTAGTGTCAACTTTGCCCATCTTGAAGCCTTTCTTGAGTAGGAAGTCTCTCAACCTCTCATACCATGCTCTAGGTGCTTGCTTCAACCCATACAATGCCTTGTTTAACTTATACACATGGTTGGGATGATGGTAATCTTCAAAACCGGGTGGTTGCTCAACATACACTAACTCATTGATGAATCCATTGAGAAAAGCACTTTTGACATCCATTTGATAGAGCTTGATGTTGTGTGCACATGCATAGGCTAATAGAATCCTAATTGCCTCTAATCTTGCAACCGGAGTATATATTTCTCCAAAGTCAAGACCCTCTACTTGAGTGTAACCTTGTGCAACTAGTCTTGCTTTGTTTCTCACGACAATGCCATCTTCATCTTGCTTGTTCTTGAAAACCCATTTGGTTCCAATGACATTGTAGTCCTTTGGTCTCTCTACCAATTCTCAAACCTTGTTTCTATCAAAGTTGTTGAGCTCCTCTTGCATTGCAATGACCCATTCTTCATCCTTCAAAGCACCATCAACCTTTTCGGGCTCTTCTTGTAACACAAAAGTAAAGTGTTCACAAAATGCCGCTAGCCTTCCTCTTGTTTGTACTCCACTTGCAATGTCACCAACGATTTGATCAATTGGATGATCTCTAGCTATGCTTGAGCTTTGGAGTATTGGAACTTGATTGCTTGAGCTTGGTTGATCACTTGTTGTAGCTTGAGATGGTGTACTAGCTTGTTGACCTTGCACTTGAGCACCACTAGCTTGAGTTGATTGCATCTCATCTTTGTTGTCATCATCAACTTGTGTTGGCCTTATATCACCAATGTCCATACGCTTCATGGCATTTACCAATTGAGTTCCACTAACATCATTGAGGTTCTCATCTTCATCTTGGGACCCATTGGTTTCATCAAATTCAACATCATGGACTTCTTCCAATAAGCCACTTGAGTTGTTCCACACTCTATATGCTTTGCTTGTGGTAGAATAACCAAGTAGGAAACCTTCATCATACCTCTTATCAAACTTGCCAAGTCTTGCACCCTTCTTCAATATGTAGCATTTGCATCCAAACACTCTAAAGTATGCAATGGTTGGCTTTCTTCCATTCAATAGCTCATAAGGTGTCTTGTTCATCATGGGATGACAATACAATCTATTGATGTAATGACATGCGGTGTTGATTGCTTCGGCCCAAAATGATTGACTCACATTATACTCACTAAGCATTGACCTTGCCATCTCAATGAGAGTCCTATTCTTCCTCTCAACTAGGCCATTTGATTGTGGTGTGTACTTGGCCGAAAGTTGATGCATGATTCCATAGTCATCACATAGCTCATCAACTCTTGTGTTCTTGAACTCACTACCATTGTCACTTCTCACTTTTTTGATTATGATGTCAAACTCATTGTGCACCCTCTTGAGAAATGACTTGAACAATGAATACACATCACTCTTGTCATTGAGAAAGAACACCCAAGTGAATCTTGTATAGTCATCCACAATCACAAATCCATACTTGTTGCCACCAATGCTTGTATATGCGGTTGGGCCAAACAAGTCAATATGAATCAAGTCAAATGCCTTGTAAGTACTCATGAAGCTCTTCTTTGGATGAGTATTGGCAACTTGCTTGCCGGCTTGACATGCACTACATAGCTTGTCCTTGTCAAAGTGAACATGCTTCAATCCCCTCACTAGATCATGAGTCACTAACTTGTTGAGTTGCTTCATGCCAACATGACCAAGCCTTCTATGCCATAGCCAACCCATGCTAGATTGAGATATCAAGCATGTGCTAATTTATGTCTCACTAGCACCAAAATCCACAAGGTAGAGGTTGCCAAATCTTATTCCCTTGAAGATCAAGCTTGAGTCTTTTGTATTCACTATTTCAACACTATCTTCACCAAAGATGCACTTATAACCAAGATCACAAATTTATGCCACCGAAAGCAAATTGTACTTCAATATGTCCACAAGTGCCACATTTGATAAGATCAAATCATTGGTTGTTGCTATCTTGCCTATGCCTTGTATCTTGCCACTTTTGCTATCACCAAATGTAATAGGCTTGCCATTTTCTTGAGTTGAATCAATAATGTTGAACTTTCTTGCATCACCGGTCATATGTTGAGTGCACCCACTATCAAGAATCCAATGATTTCCCCAATCTTGTAATTCACCTACAAGCAAATAAGTAAGATTTAGGTACCCATTTTCCCTTGGGTCCTTGGAGGTTAGCAACCAAAGCCTTTGGTATCCAAATTGACTTCTTCTTTGGGCCAACAATGGGTGAACCAACAAACTTTACCTTGGCACGCTTCTCACCCTTGGTAAGCATATAATAGGAATCAAAGGTGATGGAATGCACTTTTGTTGCCTTATTGTTGCTAGTGTTCATTTTAGCACATTTTTGCTCTCGATGCCCTACTTGCTTGCATCTATTGCAATAGGACCCATTGCTCTTCACAAAGCTAGGCTTTGGAGTAGCAAAGGCCTTCTTGCCTTTCTTGGGGACATAGCCTAAGCCTTCCTTCCTTGTTAAGGGAAAACCTTTGGCTACCCAAGCACTTTAGCAAGCGGGTATCCCCACCATATGCCTTCCTTAAGGAGTGGGTGAGCTCATCCACCTCTCTTTTTGAGAGTCTCATTCTCAACTTTTAATGATGAGTCTAAAATTACTCCATCAATATTAGTAGAGCTTGAGTGGGTTGATGTGGATGTGGAAGGAATAGATGGCTCTTCAACATCAACCAAGAATGGTTCATCTATGATGTCACATGTTGAACCAATATCCTTCTTGATGATTGAGCAAGCTCTATCATTCTTCTCTAAGAGCAAGGCATGGGCTTTTTGAAGTCTTGTATGAGCTAGCTCAAGTTCCCCATGGTCTTCCTTTAGACCCTCATGAGTGGCCTCTAGCTCACTAAAACTTTACTCAAGAGTTTTTACACTCTTTTGCAAGGTTCTACATTTCTTGTCCTTAGTTTTAAGCATGATATGAGTTTGCTTAAGCATCTCTAGAAGGTCATCTCTAGTGGGTTCATATTCATCATCATCATCATCATCACTATCATATTTTACTTCATTAGCATTTAGTTCTTCATGCTCATGCAATGATACCTTGGTGGCCTTAGCCATGAAGCATGATGGTGATGAGCCGAAGAGAGATGGCTTCTTGTCTTGACCAATTACACTCATTGCCTTGGCCTTGTCTTCCTCTTCATCGGAGGAGCCATCACTATCCCAAGAACAAACAAAAGCACCATCATTTGTCTTCTTGAATGTCATGGTCTTGCTTTTCTTGTTTGTCTTGCCACCCTTGTATGCCTTCATCATTCTCTTTTTCTTTCTTGATTGGGCAATCGGCAAGGATGTGATAAGGGCTATCACACTCAAAGCACTTTCTTGGCTCTTCATTGCCCTTGGATGAATCATTTCTTCTTCTAGAGCCTTGCTCAAACTTCTTGCTCTTCAAGACCTTGCTAAATTTCCTCACAAACATAGCAAACTCTTGATCAATCTCATCAAGATTAACTTTCTCGTCATCTTCTTCTTGAGCCTTGGACTTGCCCTTAGCCTTGGATGAGGTGGTGGCGGCCTTGAATGCCACAACCTTCTTGTTCTTGTCATATTCCTTCTCTTCCTCATCTTCCAAGCCATCAACTTGCTCATCGGTTAGCACTTCATCAAGCAAGTCACTAGGTGTCATGGTGTCCAATGCACCTCTAAAGAGAATCTTTCTCAACATAGCAAATCTCTTGGGTAAGCACATTAAGAATTTGTGCCCAAAGTCTCTATCCAAAGTCTTCACTCCCAAAGATTTGAGATCATTGACAATCACTTGGAGCCTATGGAATGTCTCCGGTTGTAAGGTCCTAGATGGCTAGAGGGGGGTGAATAGCCTATAAAATTTTCTACAAACTCACTAAACAAACCGGTTAGTATAACAAATGGCGAATAAGCGGTTTGCACTAGCTCTAGTGGTCTTGCAAGCCTTTTAGTGATAAGACTAAATATTTCTATGATCTCTAAGTCACTCAAAGTCTATGTCACTACTCTATCTAGTGAGCAATCCTAATATGGTCCTTAGGCTAGCAAGAACAACTACACAAGGCAAGTGCTAGCTCTCTACTCAAAGTAAACTAGGAAGGTAAATACAAGAGTAAGAGCGATATACCAACTCGTAGAGGATGTCAACCAATCACCGGGAACAAGATGAACAATCAATCACACGAAGGTGATGATCCACAAGCCGAGATAATGAACAAGTCGATTTGTTCACCCGAGTTCGCTTGTACACCGACAAGTTACTCTCCTGTTATGCCGACCAACACAAGGATGGTGTTTGAGCTAGGCGGTGCCCTTGCTAGCCTCAACACACCACTCAACAAGTGTGGTACCCAAGACACGAGCAATGTATTCCTTGCACTTTGTCTTCTCGACGAGGAGTGCGTAATCCTCTCACAAATCAACTGGAGGTGGCCAAGAAACAATCACCTCTTCTTGCCAACAACTCCAACAATCCTCCAAGCCGGCTAGGAACGGTGTCTCCAAGAGAAACAAGAAACCAACCGGCTCACAACGATCCCCAAGTGCCTCTAGATGTAAGAACTCGATGCAATGCACTTGGATCAACTCTTCTCTCAAGAATGAAGCTCAAATCAAGAATGAGAGAGGAGGGAGGCTTGCTTGCTTGCTCAAAGGTGTTAGGAATGATTCAAATGTCCAAGAGAGAGAGCAAGAGGCAACCAAGGGGGTATAAATACCCTCACCACGAAATGTGGCCGTTGAGGGAAACCCACGGTTTGAGGCGACCGGGACGACCGACCGGACTTCACTCACCAATGAGTCCGGCCGGTGGGTCCTGGCCACAACCGACAACGCCCAAACAAAGGGATTTTGCCCCTATCTCGACCGGTCCGGTTGCGCGTCCCGCCATGCTTCCTGGCCAAGACCGAAGCATCCGGTCGGGCAGGTCCGGTCGCCCCGAGGGTCGAACCCCGTTTACACCCTTTTCGTAATTCCTGACCGGACTCACCGACCGGTCGCCCGGCCACTTTTGGCCCGCTCTATCCGCGTGCCCGGTCACCCTAAGCCGCGAAAATTCCTCCGTTTCGCCGCCGTTCCTTCGCCTTTGCTCCAAACCGACTTCCGTCCACTTGTTTCTTGTTGCCGACACGCCGAAGAACACCTCGACACCATGTGTTAGCATTTTTGAAACCATTTTCACCAAGTGCGGAGTTAGCTCTTTAGGTTAGAATGCATGCATATGAGACTTGAATCTAAAGGCACATGAGGACCGATATGTACGATAAGTTTCCCCTCTTTATATTACGGCTTATCGATTCTATAACCACCCACACCCTCTATGGTGTCTTGGGTGTGAAATCAAAAGCCCTATGGTTATACCTTTGCCTTGGGGACAATTGATCTCCGAAACTCCACCGAGTTGCATGCTTGATCAAATTTTGGATCACCTCGATCCATCCTCCATGATCACCATACACCAACTCCGGCACGACCAATCTCCAATCTAATCAAACACTTAGCATCGAGAGATTAGTCCTTAGGTGTCACTAATTAGCCAAAACCAAACTAGAGATCTTCACCGGTATGCTCTCATCTTTCTTCATCTCGAAATTCTCAAATTCACTCTTGAGAACATACAATTTGGCACTTTTCACCACCTTTGTGCCCTCATAGGTCTCACACAACTTCTCCCAAACCTCACTTGCCTTCTCTAGGTCTTTGATCCACTTAAATACCTTGACATCCATGCCATTGTACAATGTGTTCAATGCCATGGTGTTGCATTGCTTGTTGGACTTGTCGGTGGGAGTGAGGTTGGTGGTAGGATCAAGGATGACATAATCCTTTTCTAATCACTTCTCATACTTGGTCATTGATTGATCCCAAGTACATTCTCATGCATCTCTTCCAATAGTCAAAATTCTTGACTCCATCAAAGAAAGGAGGCTTTCCCCCAACATGGTTGAACACAACATGAGCCATACTATCACACCAAGGTTGTTAAGCCTTCAAATATGGTGACCACGGCTCCGATACCACTTGTAAGGTCCTAGATGGCTAAGGGGGGTGAATAGCCTATAAAAATTTTCTACAAGCTCAATTAATAAACCGATTAGTATAACAAAAGGCGTAATCGCGGTTTGCACTAGCTTTATTGTCGTGCAAGCCTCTAGTGACAATTCTAGCAAAAGCTATGATCTCTAAATCAATCAAAGGCTATGTCACTACACTATCTAGTGAGCAATCCTAATATGGTCCTTATGCTAGCAAGAACAACTACACAAGGCAAGAGCTAGCTCTCTACACAATATAAACTAGGAATGTAAATGCAAGTGTGAGAGTAATATACCAACTCGTAGAGGCAATGAACCAATCACCGGGAAGAAGATGAACTATCAATCACTCGAAGGTGATGATCCAAACACCGAGATAATGAACAAGTCGATTTGTTCACCCGGAGTTCGCTTGTACACCGACAAGTTACTCTCCGGTTGTGCCGACCAACACAAGGATGGTGTTTGAGCTAGGCGGTGCCCTTGCTAGCCTCAACACACCACTCACAAGTGAGGTACCCAAGACACGAGCAATGTATTCCTTGCACTTTGTCTTCCCGACGAGGAGTGCGTGATCCTCTCACAATTTCGCCCGGAGGTGGCCAAGAAACAATCTCCTCTTCTTGCCAACAACTCCACCAAAACACCAAGCCGGCTAGGAGCGGTGTCTCCAAGAGAAATGGGAAACCCACCGCTCACAACGATCCTCAAGTGCCTCTAGATGCAAGAACTCGATGCAAATACACTTGGATCAACTCTTCTCTCAAGAGTGAAGCTCAAATCAAGAATGAGAGAGGAGGAGGCTTGCTTGCTTGCTCTAGCTTGTTAGGAATGATTCAAATGACCAAGAGAGAGAGCAAGAGGCAGCCAAGGGGGTATAAATACCCCACACCATGAAATGTGGCCGTTGGGAGGAAACCCACGGTTTTCGCAGCCGACCGGACGCGACCGACCGGACCCACGGTTTCTGCAGCCTGACCGACGGACGCGACCGGGCCGGTGGGTCCGGTCACAACCGACAACCCCCGAACAAGGTTCGAATCCCCGGCCGACCGGTCCGGCCGCGCGTCCGATCGGTGCTTCCCGCCAAGACCGGCATCCGGGCCGATGCGTCCGGCCGGCCCTCGGCCGAAACCGAAAAACATGCTTTGAATTTTGACCGACCCGCACACCGGCAAGCGTCCTGGCCGGATCCTTCGTGGCTTCCGATGCGCGATCCTGGCCACGCCCGAAGCTCGAATTTTCGTCGTTTCGCCGTCGCTCCTTCGCCTTTGCTCCAAACCGACTTCCGCCACTTGTTTCTTGTTGCCGACACGTCGAAGAACACCTCGACACCATGTGTTAGCATTTTCAAAAACATTTTCGACAATGACGGAGTTAGCTCTTTAGGTTAGAATGCATGCATATGAATTTTGAACCTAAAGGCACATGAGGACCGATATGTACGATAAGTTTCCTCGTCTTTATAGTACGGCTTATCGATCCTATAATCACCCACACGCTCTATGGTGTCTTGGGTGTGAAATCAAAAGCCCTATGGTTATACCTTTGCCTTGGGGACAATTGATCTCCGAAACCCCACCGAGTTGCATGCTTGATCATCTTTTGGATCACCTAGATCCATCCTCCATGATCACCATGCACCAACCCCCCCAAGCACGACCAATCTCCAATCTAATCAAACACTTAGCATCGAGAGATTAGTCCTTAGGTGTCACTAATTAGCCAAAACCAAACTGGAGAGATCTTCAGATTTTCAATTCATTTCAAAATCAAAACTTGATGGCTCTTGGGATTATGATTTTGAAACCATTTTATAACTTCTTTTCAAAGCCAAACTTGGATATCAAAAACAAATATAGCTTTTGAAGGTTTTAATTTTGAAAAGCCGAGAAGGGCCTACTGAGGTTAGAAACAAGCTTTGAGAAAATCTTTTATCACTCAAACATAACAAGGCAATGCATACATAATTAACTAACTAACAAGACATTTTTTTATCTTTGTAAAAAAATTATAAAGGCATTTTCTCACTTTATATTGATAACAATTAAATAAATCTTGGTCAATTTTAGTTACAATTTTTAAATCCTTGATTTAATTTAGTGTTTTCAAAAACAATAATAAGTACTCAAGCTAAACATTGCGATAGCTGGGGAAAAAACGGGGGGGAGGTACCCCAGAGGTGTGAATTCGCTGTGAAAACAATAATGACCTACTGTTGATTTGTTTGAGCACACATGAGTCTCTGCTATGAAAATTTCATGTACTCCATAGTAAGTGTCGAAGATATTCCTTTTCTAAAAAAAAGTGTCGAAGATCTTCAGACTTATATTTATGTATAATATTGATAAACATCACGTTCATTTTGTTTTCTGAAATAATACAGCACAAGTTCATGTTGACATTATCGTCAATTTATTTTTTTTTTCCCGTTGCAACGCACGGGCATTTTTTTTCAATCATCAGAAGTAATGAGAATATCAGTGAGGCAAACTGATCTAGAGCGCAATCTTGCACAATGTCTATTCTTCAGTTTGCCGTGTTAACATCTACCAGCAAAAGAACAGTATATCACTCGACTGCACCAAACTCAAATTATATCAATGTTTTAGACATATTCAGCTGCTGAGACAACTCAGACTTTGGATTCTTTGACCGTGGATTCAGATATTCTTCGGTTTTCCTTTTCTTGGCCTGAGCAACCAATCTTTTAACATACGAAATATAAGCATCAACATCAAATTTTCTCTTGCAACCAGCATAATTCATATAACGTATCTTTCCAAACACCGGACGTTCCTTCCAACCCTAAAAAACAGAAGCATACACTAACTCGTAAGCTTTAAGAACGATACTAATTATGGAACTACAAAAATAATCTATAATAAAAAAAAAAATCATCGACAAAGATTTTGCAGTTCTTCCATATGAAGGGAACCCAAAGTTCACCAACCTGATCATGGAGGCCACAAATAGACCACATGCAACCAACATAGCCATTGGGATCCCTACCATCAATATGATACTGCAAAAATATTAATAAAGTTAGACTATTTCATACCATACTCTTGAACCAACATGAATGGATACGTTAAGGCAAAGTGCTATTATAAAATCAAATCTATTGACCAAGGAAATGAACTGGACAACAGGTATGCACAACAGGTACATTATATAGTTGTTTTCAAGTCCCAAAATATCATTTTCCCTTACACAATTTCATATCTCAATTAGTTAATTCTATTCTAAACCTAAATGCAAATAAAATAAATAACCAATTTAACAAAGTTACTGCTACTTGTCAGACTGTCAGAGGCAATCTTAACATCTTTTGCCCCAAGTGGATTATGGCACAATATTTAAAATAGAAGATCAAGTGGACCTTAGTTCGAAAAGAATGGTGGCTATTCATTGCTAGAACTGTAAACTGTTACTGTCTTTTCTCCTAGCATAAAAAGTAGTGCTACAAACAACTATTCCTAATCACATTCAAGCCTATAGGTGACTTTCGCCTGCTAAAATCACAAACTCTACTAAAGCGACAAAAGTACAAAATTGAGACAAAAACTTCAGGAATCAGAAGCACAGAGAAACAGTAAAATCTCAACTACTGCATCCTAAGTGTGGCAGCTGAAAGTGTACCTCAGTTGGTGACAAAGTGGATGTTACTATCATATAGGAAATAATACAGTAACACATTTTGTTAATTGCAGTTTCTTGAAGTACAATGTTATTAGTAATTTATAGAACTCGACACAAAAGTATAGGTAGTTTCTGTTTCCCCAATCTTTCTTACATTTGGTGAATATAAAGACATTTTTTTCATCAACATGTAAAAAATAAAAGTAGTACAACTCTACAATGCATTTCAAACATTCTTCTAAATTTACCTTGTCATTCAAATATATTGCTACTGAAAGTGCTTCTTCAGGTCCACTGGTCCATTCTAGAATCTTTTTGGCCCAATACATTCTGTAGAAAAGTACTGTATCAGCACAGAGCAGTCTCTTGTAAAGAGAATATGAATGCAGAAGTAAAGATCAGAATACAATCTTTCTTGGGGGAAAAGGTGGCAAAAACAATTTGGATTGGTTTCTCTTATTAAGAATTAAGAATATACAAAAGGTTAGTACTCCATGTTAGAGAGGTAATAAACTCTGTGTATTCCTCCAAACCCTAGAAGGGTGGGCAATATAGTTGCTGTACATGGGCCTCATGGGCCTAGCCTCATGGGCCTACACATATACACTAACACTCCCCTTGAGCCTCAACTTCGCGCAGCGGAGATCAAGATCGACATGAAAGAAAGCAACACACACAGGGCCCCCCGCAGTCACAACTAGCCACCGGCGACATTGAGGCCGGATCGAACTCGGAGAAGGTCGATGAGGGCGTAACCCTTGGTGAAGATGTCAACCGGAGGTGGTCGGGTACATGGAGCACCCGAACGCCGATGGCCACCAAGTCGCGGACAAAGTGCAAGTCGATCTCCACATGCTTCGTCCGCTGATGCTGAACGGGGTTGGTGGAGAGGTAGACGGCGCTGACATTGTCACAGTAGACAAGTGTGGTCTTTGTCGTGGGCCGTGAAGCTCGACCAAGAGCCGACGGCCCGGGAGGCCTCCGCCACACCGTTAGCAACAGCCCGGTACTCCGCCTCGTGACTGAACGGAGACAACCTACGGCGCGCTTGGACGACGGGGAGACGAGGTTGCCACCAGGGAAGACGGCGTATCCGGAGGTAGAGCGGCGAGTGTCGGGACAACCCGCCCGGGCGGCGTCAAGTAGACGACGAGCCCTGGAGGGGAGACCGGTGGAGCATCCCATAGTCACCGGTGCCACCGAACATAGCGGAGAAGGCGCTTCATCGCGGCAAGATGATGTGGTGCACGTGGGTCATGCATGTGAAGACAGATCTCGCCGAATCAAGTCGCACGCGATGTCGCCCGGTGAAGGTGAGGTCTTCGCAAAGCACCGGCAAACTCCTAAGGCGTGGGATCCGCCACGTGGTCGCCTTCATCGTGAGAGAGCCGCCGAGTATCAACCGTAGTAGCACAGAGTGACACGCCGTCATCTCACCCGCCGAGAATGTCCAGAGCATACCGTCGCTGGTGCGAACAACCCCGAAGGGCGAGTCTCACAAGTGACCCCGTGAAGTGGTGAAGTGGACCGAGATCCTTCATGGCAAACTCCCTGCCGCAAAGCCGATATGACACGTCGAAATCGCGGACCGGAGGCGGTGAGGACAATGTCATCAACATAGAGTAGCGGTGTAAGCGCCTCGACTCCATGGCGATAGACAAAGAGAGATGTGTCCGACTTGGCCTCTCGAACCCCAAAATAAGAAGGTAGGTGGCAAACCGAGTACCAAGCACGAGGAGCCTGCTTCGCACCATATAGTGACTTGTTGAGCGGCAAAAACCGTCATCGCCGACCGGATCGGCAAATCCCACCGGGTCGACCGCAAAGATACGGTCTCGCATAAGGTGCCATGGAGGAATGCATTCTTGACATCTAGCCGATGCACTTGCCAAGAGCGAGAGAGGGCAAGTGAGAGGATCAGGCGCGACCGTGAAAGGTGCTTGACCACCGGATCAAGGTCTCATCATAATCAACCCCGGGCGCCGGGGTGAAGCCTCCGAGGACCCAAATGAGCCTTGTAGCGCCCCGCATCGGCTGGCCGGCCTCCGACGCCAGCGCCCGCATCCACTTGCTGCTGACCACATTACCACTGCATCAACGCGGCACAAGGTCCCACGCCCCGTTGGCTAGAAGAGCCCCGTATTCCTCTTCCATTGCGCGCCCGCCAGCTTAGGGTCCGGCCAATGCAGCGGGACAGAGGAAGGAATCGGAGAGACCGCGGATCGCTCTCGGGGCGAGAGGGCCGCAGACGGAGAACCCCCGCCGCATGGCGAGTCACCATCGGGTGAGTGTGACGCTGGTCTCGCCAAGGATCTGGGGTGATAGACCGGGCAGGGTAACCACGGACCTGCCGCGGGTGGAGGAGGTGGGGGCGGTGGTGGAGGAGCCGAGCCGGGTCCGAGGCACGCGCCCGGGCCGGCCGCGACGAACGTACACCGCGCGGCCGCCACGCCGGGTCCCGACCGCGAACAGGGAATGGCGAGTTCGGGGTCGCTGCGTGGGCGCAGTTCCCTCCGGCCGCGCGTGGGCGCGGCCGAGGGCACCGGGCCGCCGTGGCGCGCGCAATGGTGGCGCCGCCGGCCGCACGTGGCGCGGCCGAAGTGGGCGCCGGGCCGCACGCGGTACGCCGCCGGGGCGCCGCCACGGCGCAATAATTGGTACTGTGGAGAAAGGCGAGAACTAATCGTGGCCAACCGCCAGTCGGAAACCGGGGACTCCAACTCGGGATCGGGGAAGGCGTGGAAGAGGTAGAGTATCGGAAATCCGACTCGTCGAAGACGACGTCTTGCCGAAAATAAGCACCGACGAGAAGTGAGGTCGTAGCAAACGGTACCCCCTTATGATCGTGGGAGTAGCCGAAAAACACACACTGTGTCGAGCGTGGCGCCAACTTGTGAGGAGGAGTGGCTACGAGGTTAGGGTAACAAGCACAACCAAGACACGGAGGTGATCATAGCGAGGAGGTGTACCGAAGAGTGCGTGGTGGGGAGTGGGAGCAGGAGAGGCCGTGGAAGGAAGCCGGTTGAGCGGGTGTAGGTGGCGGTGTGGAGGCTCTCGGCCCGTAGGCGGGGCGTAGAGGCTCGGAGAAGGCGAAAAGATAACATCATTCGTGGTGCGAATCATCCGCCAAATTTTGCCGCTTACGGGAGGAGGTGTACGGACAAGACATGCGGAGTGAACACCATGAGCGAAAGAGAAGGAGCGGGAGGTGTTGTTATCAAACTCACGCCCAAGAAACACCGGACGGCCTTGATGGTGAGGCCGAACCGAGTGGACACCCGTGCAAAGAAGTGGAGGAGAGTGGAAAAAGTCTCGACTTGGCGCCAAGCAAAGGGAAAGTCCAAGAGTAGTGAGAGAAGTCATCGAGGAGGACCGTATAATACTTATAGCCGGAAATGCTAGGAATAGGAGAAGTCCACAAATCACGCTGAAGAAGAGCAAAGGCATGCGCCGACGCGAAGAAGAAGTAGGAAAAGGAAGGCGCACATGGCGACCCAACCGCACACATGGCGTAGATGCTCATCGAGAGCCCGAGTGCAAGGGGAGGTGGGCACTACGACTAAGGCGAAGCCAAAAGCGTCGCGCCGGGTGACCGAAAGGCTGCCAGCAGAGAGGAAGAGGGAGTAGTGACAAGGGCAGCCAAGTGGAAAGCGGTATAGCGGAAGCAGGAAGGCGAAGGGAGTAAAGGGGTCCCGAGCTATCACAACGGAGGAGTGGCGCCCGTAGGCGGAATCCTTCACCGTGAGACCCCGAGGGTCGAACTCAACAAACAAGAGTTGTCGGCGAACCGGGCGGATGGAAAGAAGGTTATGGACGATCCGAGGAGAAACAAGGACAGCAGAAGACGAAAAAGACCAGAGGCGTAAACCCGCGAGGTGACAGAAGACACGACCCATTCCCAACCATGATCGAAGAGGGACAGAAGGGTGAGGAGGGCGAAGAGAAGAGAGGATGCCTAGGCATGAGGGGTAGTGTGGAAGGAAGCCCCGAGTCGGCGATCCACTCGGTGCGGACAGTGGTGCTACCCCCATGGTGCAAGGATGGCGCCATATTGCCCGGACCACACCCCCCGGGCCGGGACGAATCGGGCCCTGCGGGCGGGGAGGCCCGGCCCGGGCACGCGGACCAGTGGGGCCGCCGCCGACCATGGCGACCGGGCTGAGCGGAATGAGGCCCGGCCATCAGGCGCCCGCCATGGGTTGCCGAAGGATGGCTGAGGCGGGACCTCCCGCAGAGTGCGGAGCCTCGCGAGCCGACTTGCCCCGGCGGACGCGCGGCGGTGGCGGTCCGAGCATGCTCGCATGGGGTCCGGGTGCGCAGCGGCCGCCGGAGTAAGATGAGCGCGCGCACGCGTCCGGCCTCGGAGGGAAGAGGAGCTCGCACGCGCCCCCGGCCCCTCCGCGCCTCACCGCGGGCCGCCAGAGGGAAGAGGAAGTGCAGCAGACCGGCAAGCGGAGGGGCAGCAAGAAGTGGCCCGTGGCCGTGCTCGCGCGCTTGCCGCGCTCCGCCTCGCGCTCACCCGGCCGCCGTAGGGCGTGGAGGGCCGAGGGGTGCCGGGAATTGGAACCCCAGCCGCGGCCGGGATACCGCTCGTGGAGAAACCAGCCTTCTGTGATGTGCTCCGCCTCACGGGTGGCCAGCCCAAAGATCCGGCAGCCAAAGGCGGCCGAGGCGCACACAGTGGGCTGCGCGAGCCGCGACCCCGTGCCGTGCCCGATCCCGAGCCGCGCCCGTGTGCCCGACTCCGAGGTGAGGCCGACCCCGAGCGGTGGCCGACCGAGCGCGCCAGTGGCCAGAAGCCGCGACCTCGAGCCGCGCCCGCGGCGCATATGCATCTAGCGGAGCCGCGCCCGCTCGAAGCCCCGCCCGCTGCCGAAGCAGGCCGCGCCCGCGCCCGGCGCCCGCAGTAGGTCGAAGCCAGCCCCAGCCGGGCGAGCAAAGCAGGGCGCCCGCGGCGAGAGGAGGGAAGGGAGGAAGGGGCGGAAGACGCCAGGGGGCGGGGCGCCGGCCGCCCACGGCCATGGGCGATGGGCGGCGCTGGGAATCGGAAGAGAGAGAGGACCGAATCTAGGCCGATACCATGTTAGAGAGGTAATAAACTCGTATTCCTCCAAACCCTAGAAGGGTGGGCAATATAGTTGTCGTGACATGGGCCTAGCCTCATGGGCCTACACATATACACTAACACTCCATAGTAAACTCCATGCATATCGGCAGGATCTTGGAAAAATACTTCAAATAAACAAAATATACAAAGATCGTTGTATGCTAACTAGACTTCAGTCAAATATAATTGAAATACTACATTTTTTTTTGTGAGGTGAAGACTATACATTGTTCAAATAGGAATAGAAAGACATGTCTACTCAGAACATGAATGTCTTTGTGCTAAGACTTAACACAAGCAATTGTCACCAATTCAACAAGTATAGCCTATGGGCTGATGGAGGCCAGGGCATCAATATTTGACTGCATTATGCACTAATTCTGTTATGAAGTAGATAAATGAAGCCAAAGCAATGCTCAATTCTTTATTCGGCAAGCAATGTGGAATGACAATTAGGCAATTCTAAAACTATCCTATCATCGCAAAAGTAAACAAACAACACGTAAATGGGCTAACCCCATGATATATTAATATAGTATGAATTATGTTACCGCATAAATCCATGCATTTTCCCATGGTGCACCATCTCCAATTGAGATGCATTCCATAGCTGATAAAGGTTGGGAAATGAAGGACACAAAGTCCAGTCAGGAAAATAGATCAAAATAAATTTAATAACTTCAATAGAGTACAAGGAGTATTCTAATACAAACAGGATCAGATGTTTTGGCATTTTCGAGCTGCTCCCTCCTGTTAGCCAAAATAGAATGCTAGTTAACAAATAGCCATGTTGAGCATGAGCCTTCCACCTTAGTCATGCCAAGCAGGCAGATAAATGTAATTAGCACATACAACTAACTCACGTATAGATATGCTCTCTTTTATCACCGGCATGATCCATTAATGTCTTTCTAGCCCACTCCCATGCACCAGCCAGTGAATCATAGTGAGGCTGGTAATAGCAGAAATTGTCAGCTAGTTCCCTCCTTATTATCAGCTCCTCCAAGAACGCATACACTGACTGTATCCAAAGGCACGGTACATTGTAATGTATGAGTTCACTGTCAGACACATGTATTCAATCTAAATGCTAATGTTAAGGTTTGCTGTTCGGCTGGTAGAAAGATATTGACCATTTAATATGACTCTTAATCTTTTAGTTTAGAGAGTAAAATGAAATTAAGCAAGTGTACCTTTGGACTAAGATGACGGTGTTTTTTGCCTCCAGAGCACACCTTTGTGCAGAAATGTGCCCAAAATGTAAGTATGGTGAAAGGCACGACAATGCATGTGGCTTTGTAGGATCATTCCGGCCTGTGTCATAGCTCTTAATCCTCTTCGTCAAGAACCCATCCTTATTCCCAAGAAGCACCTCCATTGCTGCGGCCTCCCCTGGCTCGCACCAGTCAATCTCTGGCACATTCTCAGCCTCACTGTTCCAAGAGTGCAGAATCATTTAGCTCTCACTAACAATGCTATATTTACAGCCCACACAGAATTGTCAACAGAATTCAACAAATGAACAACAGCACCTCAGTGAAGGTTCTTTTGATCAGTGCATCCCAGTCAACATCCTTGGGCTGCTCCATGCACCAAGGTGCCCACCCCGGCAACTCAGGGTACTCCACCAGGTACTCGTCCATCACCTTGCTCACCTTGCTTCTAAAGGTCTTGGCCGAGTACTCCAGCTTCCCTGACGCCGCCCAGACAGGCACTACGTTGTGTGCGTCCACCTGCGTGGACACTATCTCACCAATGTGCTCCGCCCAATTCCACTCGAAGGATTCAAACTTTGTCGGAACGGAATCCCAGTGTACTGACCTGGTGCACGGCCATGTCAGCGGCGTCACGCAGCAGCTCCTGGACGACGGCGTCCAATGCCTCCCGCACCGGCCGCAGCGGAGAGAAGTCGGCGACGAGCGCCGAAGCCCCAAGTCGCCCCACCAGCGCCGGCACCTCCGCAGGCCCGCCCTCGAGGAGAAAGAATGGGAGGCCGCGGGCGTGCGCATCGGCGGCGAGGCGGCGGAGCCCGCGGAGGAGGAAACCTAGCTGGCGGAGATGCGCGCCTAGGAGGAAGGGGCGTGGGAATAGCGTAAAGGCGATCGCGAGCGGCGCCGCGGGGGGCGGACGCAGCGGCGAGTTCGGCCGCGTGGAGGAGGGCCCAGTTGTCCGCGAGGCGCTGGTCCCGCAGCATCCAGTACACCACCGGCCCAGGCATATGGCCTCCGCCCGGGTGGAGGACCCGCACGCGGGACGGGTGGACCAGGTTTGGGTTCGCCGGCGGCATCTCGGCGGTGGGACAGCGTCGGCGCGTATAGGAGGGTAAAGCAAGAACGTACGCGTCGTTTGGGTAGGCTGGAGAGTGGAGACGGCGGTTCAATGGGAGGAGAGGAGACCGGTGGTGCTGCATAGACCAATAGACCAATGGTCCGGCAAGGAGAGCCAGGTTGGGGCGGATGGCAGTTGGGGCGGATGGCAGTTGGGGCGAGGGGGAGGCCACGTCGGCTGCTTCGTGAAGGTGGGACCACAGGATTTATTATGCTTCTGCGGTGTTTACTATTGGAGGGACTAGCCACTTCCTATCCTATAGGAGTATTTAGGTAGTGGGGTAGTGGCGGAGCTACACGCTACATGGTGGTCTTTAGACTAGCCACAGTGTGTGGTTTTATCGGTGCTGAAATCGTCTCTCTCCTCTTCCAAAGATCGGTGCCCACACGCCGCGCCGGTCGGTGCCGAAGTTGCCAAAAATTTCGCAAGACCGGTCATGTAGAAGCATCGATGCTTGAACTTCGCTCTTTTCTAATTCTCTCCTTCTGGCACTGCATGCAAGAAAAACTTGTGGTCGGGGGTGCTCTGGCGCATGCGGGATTGATATAATGGCGGGGTCCACACAAAGAGTGGCACCGGTGCCTACACCGTGGGTTTGGATGGAATTGGGGCATCGGGTGCATGTGTCAGGTGGAAAAAAATTTGAGGCACCGCTACGCCGTGGAGAGTCAAATAGGACGCGGACCACCCTATGCTTACATGCCCGTAGGACACATCATCGTCCCTTTCCCTCCCGTCCCCTTTCCCGCCGTTGCATTCGATTTTTTTGTACACACGAAGGGAGAAAAAAAAACATCAACAGCCTCTGCATCCGTTCCCTCCCCTCCCGTTTGTTTTTTTTGTACGCATCCCCGCCCCCTGCATTCTCTTCTCCACCCGCGGCTCGAAAGGCCGCCGCCGCCGCCCCCGTGCCTTCTCCACCCACGCCTCACCTCTCCACCACCGCCGCCTTGCTTCCCCACTGCCACCTGAATTTGCCTTCCCATCACTGCCACCTCGCCTTCCCATCGATGTCCATAAAATCGCCCATGACCATGCCTCCTCTCCGCGCCCGCGCGCAAGTCGAGGTCCCCGAAACCCATGGCCAAGTGGGTCGGAGGCGATTTGGGCATGTGGTCGCGGGAAGGCAAGCCCCGAGACGGCGATGAGGAGGTTGCGGGCGGTGAGCTCCGGGCGCGACGAGCGACCTCCATGGCTGGTGGTGCGGGGGCGAGACCGGCCTCCATGGCTGGTGAGACGGGTGATGTCCGGGCGCTAGCACCCATCCTTGTGGGAAGGATATAGATCCGGCTCGAGTATGCATCGAGTGACGACGACATCGAGCGATAGGGCGGCTGCGGCGGCCTGCTGTTCCTCCTCAGCCCTTAGTTCTGTGATGTTTCTGTTTGATAGTATACCAGAAGTTCCAATTACCAATTACTACAATCAATACTTTATATATATGGTGTTTTATTTGATGAATTTGGGTGTGTACAAACGGGATGAATGTCTACGTACAGGTGTCCATGAATTTGTTTGCCTTTGCCCCCATAATTTTCCTTTGAGTTATCTTTTATTGTTGCAAGGCTTGATGATACTACTTGATTAATCTTTTACAGGTGTTGATGAATTTGTAAGTGACTATTCTTACGGCAAGTTGTGTTTTATATGGATGAAACTTCAGGGACGGTGCTGTTAGATTCAGGTTGTTAGATTTTAATTTTTGATTTTTGTTACAAAGTACAATTGATTTCGGTATTTTAGTTCCTCATTGTATTAGTAATAATATATTACACTTGAATTTTTGGAGTAAAATTAAACGGTAGTATTTTGGCGCTTTGCAATAATAATCAGTGAGTAAATAAAAAAGTAAAGCATTAATAATTCCTCACTACATTAGTAATAATAATATTATTACACTTGAATTTTGGACCAAAATTCAGGAATTTGGACCAATCCATTCATCAGAATTATTTTTTCTTTCAAAATTTACAGGTGATGTTGGCACTAGCACGAGAGTTGTGTGTGTACTTTTGGTGCTCGATCATTAACCTTCTACATCATAAATAAATAGGTTACACACACGGATGCGAAACATGGCGTACGTCAAATGATTGGAGCGTTTCTGCCTAGATTTGCAAAATAACAAATCTCTACGTTTTGCTGATTTGTGGCACATGGATGCATAATAAATGGATGCAGCCTTGGTGGCTGCATGCTTATAGGAATCAAGGTGGCTATGCAAATCCTCCTATAGCACATTATAATGTGCAGCCTGCTAGACAGATTCAAGTATTTTTCCTATTATACAAAACGATTTTCTTTATCATTGTGATTTAATTACTTGGTGAGTATGATCTGGTTGGATGGCTTTCAATTTTTGCCAAACTAAAACCATGGCAATACCAAATTTTTGGTGATCAATTGATCCATTACCAAAGAATATAGTTGGCACCACCATTTTTTTATGGCTAAAGTTTTGGCAAGTATCTAGGAAATTCTTATAAACTACATAAAAGAAAAAAAAAATGGCAAGCCTTGATTTTGGTAATCAACCAAATACATTCCTATACTTTTTACCCTAACTTTGACAATATTTGATTTGGCAAACCTAAGTTTTCGTTTGCCATTATCTTGGTTGGTGAAAAATTAGTAGCCAACCAATCAGTCCCTATGTCTACATGGTAGACTAGGACATGTAAAGTAGGAGCTATGTAAAGTAGTATATAACACCATAATTTTCTTCTAAATCGAGTAATGATACCATAAAATTAACAATTTGAATTTATATGTTAACACCTTTTTCTACAAAGTTCGATCATATAATGTTTATGACACCAAATATCTACACTATAAAATAAATCTTGTAACAACTCGATAATAATACTTTTTGGTTGTAATAAGTATTTGGTATTAATATTTTTGTATGTAGTTAGTCAAGCTTAAAATATTTTATATTTAGTTTTCTTTTCTGGACCGTGGCCCCCGAGGTAATAATAATAGGAGAGAAAAAAAAGATAACAAAGCTCAATAAAAATTGGCCAGATATGGGCCAGATACAGTACCTCTGCGCCCCTGGGCCGCCGGTGTCCTCTTGCTCCTAGGCACTCCAATGTCCAAAGTCCAAACCCACTTTTCTCTGTCCCTCTCCTAGGAGACCGGGAGAGCACCGCAATGGCGCCCCCCTCCGGCGATGCTGCGGCGGCGGCCGATCTCACCAGCCTGCGCATCGGCGAAGGAGCTGGGCTCCCTCCGCTCCCTGGACGGTACGGACCATTCTTTCACTCACTTTCTGATTTTTTGACGAACGCTTTATGTCAGCCTTCAACCGAGGGTTTTTGGGGGGTTTTTGGCGCAGGCGAAGCGTCGGAGGCAATGCGGGTGAGATAGAGAAGGAGGGTGATACGAACAAGAAGGGGAGGAAGGAGAAGGCTGGTACGCAGCGGATCGCCGGGTGGGGGCTCCGCGAGTTCAGCAAGATAGGTGAGACGTCGCTGAAACACCATTTGCGGCTTGTGTTAAGGACAGAAGGCGTGCAGTCGTGACATCGAGCCGTTTGGGGGAACCGGTGGGGAGCAAAGTTTCTACTTAATCCAATTTTGATCTGGTAGCTGTATAGATTTGTGCAGAGTTTCTGTTGGGAAATTGTCCTCATGAGGTGGAAAAATCTGAACCTTAAGCTAGCAGCCATCTGAATCTTGCTCTTGGTGTTAAAAACTGTGAAATCTTGTTTCATTTTTGCCTCTAGTCCTGTCTAGAGGACAACTTTGTGTAATCCCACAATCATATAGTGGAGGAGATTTGGCTGGGCTGTCGTGGCTACACAATGTCACACCTTAGGGTTTGGGGAACCACGACCAACTGTGGCAGGTTTTTTGGTTAGTAGTGACAACTTAGGTTGTGCCAAACATATGTTCATTAGGACCCTACTGTCAGTCACTTTCTTCAATTACTCTCTTGGGAGTACTACCAAAGTTGTGGTGGCCTTCTTCCCCATGACGATAAGTGCCACACTTGTGGCAACAAAGTGTGGTAATTACACCCCTTGAGGGAGAGTGGGTTTCAGGTTGAAATTTGGTGTTTCTTTCATCGATGTGGTTGCTAGTTGCTACTGCCTGTATCTCCACATGTGTATGCTGCATTTGTTTTCTTTCTTGTATATTTCACGTTCTCGGGCTGATTTAAGTCCTGAAATTCATTTGCTTCTGCTGAAACAAGTTTTGTTCGTGTGGTTAAACCAAGAATTTCCATTTGTTGGAAAATTGTACAGGTGAATGTTACTCAGCTCACCTTTCGACAAAATTATATAAGCAAGGCTTAGTTTTTATTTTAGAATCAGGCTTAGGTTGGAAAATATTCACTGTGACTTGACGAGGCCCTCTTCTTGTGGACTTTGACCTGAAAGACAGTGAATTTATTTGATTTGAGCTCAAAAAAGTTATTGCTTAGTGTAATGAGATGGTTGCATTGGAACATGCTATTTAATTTGAGCTCAAAAAAAAGTTATTGCTTAGTGCAACATGATTCATCCACCAGGCTCTTTTGATTTACAATTTACACATGTAGGACATAAGGGTAGTGTAATAGAATATCTGTTAGGATTAATGTGAAGCAAAAGTACATAGGGCGTAGTTTAATTGAAATATTTATGTTTTGCAGTTAGCACTTCTGTTAGATGTTTTCCTTTGATGATGTAAACTTAAGTTGCTAACCTGTTACTATGATGTAACCATCATTTGATTTGACGTTGCAGTTTCTAAAAAAAGTTGAGACCAAAGGACGGACTACTTACAATGAGGTATTCTCTTATATATGTATCCCTCAAACTCTCACTAACAGACCATGCCTCATAATGACGACTGCAACGACAACAAAACCTTCGAACCCTAGCTGGTTGGGTAGATATGAAACCAAACTTGAAGCACCATCCTGAGAGAAACAACTCAAATGAAATGAAAGGGCACTAATAATACCACCCCTGCCAGTCCTTTGATTATTAACTTCCCTTGGGATTCCGCTCTGCACTGGTGCCCCTGGGTAGGGGCCTTTGTTGGATATGTCCAACCAATCTCAACCAGTGTTGTACAAGTTCTCCTTTTGATTGGTGCTACCCCTAGCCTATCACATATATTGTTGTCCTGAATTGGGTTCTTCCTTGTATGACTACAAATCCAACATAACACATGCATTTCTGCAACTCGTTACTGTTGAAACGTGCAATTTTCAGTATACCTTACAGATAAAAGTATGGATAAAATGGAGACTATATCTAGGTTTTTTTTTAAGTTTATATGCGTTATCCTACTTTACAAGGTTTATTGTAGGGAACGTATGCTATGGAAACCAGTTTCGTGTGCAAACTATGGAAACTACAATTAAGGCCACAAGATTTGGATCCAACGTCAACGAGACAGGTGGACTTTTTTCACTTAAACCCTCTCACCTGGATATGGATGGGTTAGATTTAAACCCAACAGGTTGGGGATTTAAGTGAAAAAAACCCCACATGTTGAATCCAGATCCTGTAGCCTTGATTGGAGTTTCCATAGTTTGCATACGAAGCTGGTTTCCATAGCATACGTTGCCTTTATTTTAATCTGTAGCCAAGATGAACTCTAAGGTTGCAGGCATATGATGCATCCTAAATGCCTGATATAAAAAATCATTAGCATTTTGTGTAAATGCTGAAATGTATCTTTGACAGAGCTGTGCTCCCTGATTCTCTGGCGAAGTGATTAAGTGATTATCTTTGATTCTTTAGCATAACTCTCAAAATCAGGATGGAGAATCACTTCACATAATCGGGAGAAGCTACTTTTTTTTCAGCACTCAGCCTCTTAGTTCATTTCAGAGAATCACTTCTCGCTGAAAATTGTGTTTGGCAGCCAGGGAATGATTCTCCCTGAGAAGCTCTGTGGGGCTCTCCCAAACGGACCATTAGCATCACATGTGATTTTATTTTGTTTCCCATTTTGGGTTGTAAGCTACCTCAACTAGTTACTGTCTTTTCTAGGTTGCAGATGAAATTTGTGGGGAGCTCAAGCTGACTCTTATTGGTCAAGAGGTTATTTTTAGTATTATTATGTTGCATAAATTTGATTTCCCTTGCACCCCCTTTCCCAAAAAGCTGATCGTAAGAAAATAAACATCTAACTGTAGTTTGATGAGAAGAATATCAGGAGGAGAGTGTATGATGCTTTTAATGTGCTAATGGCACTACGTGTTATTACAAAAGACCAAAAGGAGATAAAGTGGATGGGCTTGTCTAACTTCCAATATGAAAAGATAAAGTTGGAGGTCAGTATTTGTGCTTTGCAGTGCTGCCAGGTAAATAGAGGATTTTTTGTGTGATTCTTGTCATGTTCTATTTCAAAGGAAACTCGCAAAGAACTCATGACCAGGGTTAAGAACAAGAAAAAACTTCTTCAGGAAATTGAACGACAGGTAAGTTGTTTGTGAATCTAGCGAGTAGCAATAACTCTTTGCTTTCATTTAGAGATATAACTACTGCTCCCTAACTGGTGTAGTTACTATTGTCTCATGATTCTTCCTTGTTTGTTTCAAGTTTGATGACCTCCAGAATATCAAGTTTCGCAACCAGTTACTACAGAGGCCAGCAGAGAGTGCAAATGGTATCTGCCTTCCATTCTTATTGGTCAAGGTATTTTTGTTGATCTACCGCTGTCAAAGCTCAAAAATATTTACCCTCCAAAAGCAGTTTGCAACTCAGATGTAACATCTGGATGTGCATAGATTGGGTTTCTACGTGTTTCAAATGTTCAACCTAGTATGATTGACTTAGATGGTCTGGTCCAAACTTGTGTCATTGCATGTTTCAACTTTCAAATGGTCAATTAAATATGGTTGTCATAGATGGCCTGATCTAGACTTGTTTTATGCTACTAGCTACCTGACTTGAAATGTGGATTACTACAACTGTTCTAGTGATTAGGCACTTTGAATAGTAAAATTATTTGATTTCATGGCATGAGACTGTATAGTAATAGTATAAAATCGATCTGTGTCATATATAAATGGTTTTGTTGGTTCAAAACTTAGGAGACACATGCAAACTCAAGTACAGTAGTACGCATGGTGAAAGGCAACAAACGCAGAACACAACAGGCAGCAGATGAATTTGACATTTCTTCTCAACACATCTCAAAGAAACATAGCTCCATACAGAGACAGCACCTAGCTGATTCCACATTGCTTGCTGGCTAGTACACACAGGTTTCTGAGTTCACATTGACCTCAATCTACTTGATGACTTGAGTAGCAAACTCCTTGACTTATGCATGCACGCAAAGGGCTCATACCACCTGTTTGCTTATCGACAAGCTTAATAATTTTAAAAAAACGTGCTGGACATTTTTTAGTCTAGTAGGTAGTAATAATTAGTAGCATTTATTTTTTGAGCAGGCATCCAGAAAAGCAAGGGTGGAAATTGAGATTTCAGAAAACTCAAATTTTGCTGGTTTTGACTTCAACTGGTATGTCCCTGTTTGCTATCAGAATTCAAAACTGATGCTCCCTCCAAATAACATGTCTTGATCCTAACCAAATACCTTCCACTCCATTTTTCAGTACACCATTCACCTTGCATGACGATGTCTCAATCCTTGAAGCGATCAGGCGTAACAATAATAGCATAAAAAGAGCTAGCTAGCTTCGGCACTCATCATTAGATGATCGAGAATGTGATTTGATCTGTTGACAGTGACAAAACTGATATAATCAGTTCCTTTTGCACAGCCATTAGTATGTGTAGGTATATATATATATATATATATATATAGTATGAAAACTCGACCTAGTCCTCAAATCAGCCTTTCCGGCTTGTGAAGATTTAGCCTGCAAATTTTGCCCCTTTTTGTGCCTAGCAGGTTATTAGGTCTGAGATAAATTAGTCTCATATATAATGCTATGTATTGAGTATAACTCTAATTCTAAAGCTTGTGTACTGCTGGCTATCATTATGTTCGGGCATTTTGCCCTTAGCAAATCATGTACTCCCTTCCAAATTATAAGATGTTTTGGCTTTTCTAGATGCATTGTTTTAACTATGTATCTATATCAAAAATGCATAGTAAAAGTTATCCATCTAAAAAAAAAGCTAAAACGTCTTAATATTTGCCTATTTGGAATGGAAGGAGTATTTCTCTAGCTGCGCTGACTGAGAATGCATCTTCTGTTCAACATTTATTTACCTCTTGGTTCGTACGTCCCCTGTGAGGCATATGTTAATCTTTTTAATCCTTTACTGGTATATTTTTAGTCATTTTCTGATACATTGTTCCAGAGTAAAAAAAATGTTTAAAGTAGGAAACATTTTTGTTATTCGAACCCTACCCTTCCCCCCGATTTTACTTGATGAAGAGTGGGCGTGGAAGCTAGCCCCTTTGTTCCAACAAATTATAAGATGTTTTGTTTTTTTTTTTTCTAGATATATTGTTTTACTATGCATATAGATAAAATGTATATTTAGTAACGATCTATCGAAATATCTTATATAATTTAGAATGAAGGTAATATAATCATGTAATGTAAAGCAAGCAAGCAGCAGAGCTCAGTATGGCCAAGTGATCCGAAACAGATTCTCATTCCATGACAGCTTAGACGTTTCGGCTTTTCTAGATGTATTTATTTCACTTTGTATCTACACATAGAGTGCATTATGCATTTATCAATGTCTCTTAATTTGGAATGAAGGTAGCAGTTAAAATCATGTAACGTGAGCTCAGAATGGCCAAGTGATCTGAAAAAAAAAAAAATGCTCAGCCTAGGCCCTAGGCTATGGAGCCCGGCCTTAGAGCATCTCCACCGGATTGAGAGTACTCAATTCCCTTTTCCTATAATCAACAACAAAAGGAATTTGAGAAAAATCAATCCAACTGATTTCCTTTCTCAATCCTCTTTCGCTGTATTTTTCTCTAACCCCTGAAACCTCCCCTCAATCCGGAAGTGAAGTAGATTTTCCTCAATCTTCTTTGTTTCTCCTCCGGTCACTGACGCGTGGATCCAAAGAAGTGAATACGTGGGCAAGCACACAACTTGCTATACCGCCGAGCGCACAGGCCAAGGCCCAAAGCGTACGGGCGGCCGTGCCAATGTGCCATCGCCGCGTGCGGGTGATCGAGGGGGCCCCACGTTGCCGTGATGAGCTGCCGTGTGCTGCACACGGGAGAGAGGAGAGAACTGACTAAAATTCACTTACATGTGGGTCCTGCATGCAAGGAAGCTAAAGAGGATGTGATTTTTTCTCAATCTGACAAAGCAATATTTTCTTAAAATTAGAACCATGTTCTCAATCCCCAATAATAACTTTACCACTTTTCCTATATATGTTTTAAGAAAAAGGAAAAAGAGATCCGGTGGAGATGTTCCTAGACCAGACTTCTCAATCTCAAGGTTGCATCTCTCGTTCTCTCTACGGGCAGCAAAATGAAAACCTTGTTCAGGAGTGTCTCAACCTCTTAAGGTAACCCCAGTGCTGCTGTGTATCTACAGAAGTTTAAACCCAGTTACAGCAGCAGCTGCCACTGGCAATCTCTTTCTGAATTGCGGGACATATTGAAACAATCGAAAGCAGTTATGCGGTCTGTCCGGCTGATGGTTTCTATGGCTAATAAGCAAACTGATGTTGTGTCTTGTGTGAGAAAAACACTATACCCCTGCTGATAAGTTCAAACGAACATGGCGAAATGATAATTTTGATGAAAAAAAGGGGTAATATAAAAGTAAAAATAAAGCTTAAACAATTGGATAGGAAGCTAGTATCCAGTTGTGAGTTAAATATTCAGAAAGGAAGCAACGTGTAATCCAGCCTTATACGTTTGTCCTTTGTACCAAATACTCCTAGTTATCATGGATTATCCCACCATTGGCACAAATGGGAGGTCAGTAATAGAGTACAACATGTGTAATGGAGTAATATATTATGCCGAGCTGAAGAAATCTGGACACACCAGAGGACATCTATATTTAAAATTTTTTCTGACTTTAGTTTCACAAGAATGATTTGAACAACAACAGAAACGGGGGAGAAGAGGTGGCCACTCTAGTCAGTAGTCACAACTGCTACTAGTACAGAGTAAAAGCATAAACATAGAACATAGCAGAAAAAGTATGAACAGACCATTTCAATAGAGAACTTGGCAAGCTGCTGAGATCCTTGAATAGCATAGGTTGCCCAAAATTGGTGAAATTTGATGAAAAGCTGCCACGAATCCATGATACTGATTTCTCAAGAATCCTAGGTGGCAGCGACAGGTTCAGCATTTGGAACATACCAACCACGGAGTATTTCGATGGCCTTCTTCCTCCTCGCCAGTCGAGACTTACGATGGTTTCCGGTGTTCCTATGCAAGGCACCAACCTTCACTGTCTTGTCGATGGCTTTGTATGCCTCAGAGATCAATTTCTCTATTTCAATTATTTCTTCAGGCTGGGCATCAGGTTTCTTCCTAAGCTTTTCAAGAGCTCTTAAGACCTAATCAAAGAGCAAACGGTTTATTATTAACTGGGTAAAAATGATGATGATATCGGGTTGCCACATGAGCGCAATTTCATACTCTCATCCCCATTGACCATTATCAGTTTCAAAAAGATTCATCACATCAAAATAAAAACAACAATTGTTCACGCACAAGATAACCAGGGAATGAAATTCATAACTATGTCTCCTGTTTTCCTTGAGCTTTTTTTTTTTTTTTACCTTTGAGAGCAATGATTCATAAATACTAACAAAATATTTACTTCCATGTATACTAAAATAATGAATTGACATTCTAATATTCAACTAAAAGTCAAATCAATCTGCATTTTAGTTTTTCATATCATTTAACTATACAAGTATATCTATACTAAAAGAACTCATAGGCACTGATCAGTTCTCCTGTCCTCCATGCCCCTCAATCAATACACATTAGCCCGTGATAAATACTGGCTAATATCAGCAACCAGCCAATTTGCAAAAAGTAAACCAACCCCCCCCCAATTACTTCACGTCAGCGAAGAACAAACTCAGCACTTCTAATGGGATGTATGATTCACAAATGGAGCCCTTCTAACAAGCTGATTCACATGCTTATTTCAAGAAACACAAAGCTACTACAATTAAATGTACTGGCACTACAATCTTGCACGAGCTTCTCCAAAGCTAATCTCCCATTCTAAACTGCATTGGGCCACTTAAGCATTTCTATCTATCTCAAAACGCGATAAATTTACTGGCGAAATTATAAGCAACGAGGAGAGAGTCATATATAGTCGCTGCCACTGAGCATAACTCATTCACACAGGTACCTTTTTCATCCTGGTGCGCATCTCGGCCTTGCGCGCGTGATTGCGGATGCGGTGCTTGTCGTTCTGGCGCTCCCTCTTCTTGACCGAGTCCGGCCGCCGCCCTGTCGTGGCCTCGCACACCACCTCCAGCCCCCGCCGTCTCAACCTTCCCGCGGACGACGTTGAAGTCGCCGCCCAAGTCCCGTACCCGCCTGAAACCACCATTCCCAGCACAAGAGCCGATGAGTAAGCACAGGGACATTGTCGGGCCATCGAGGAATTAGAACCTGAGGTGCCGGACGAACCGTACCGAGTGGCGAGGCGAAAGGGAGGGAGACAGAGAGACGGGCACGTGGGGAGAGGGCACGGAGCGAGAGAGACGTGGGGATCCGAGCGGGGGAAGGGAGGGAGGCGCAGAGGGAGGAGAGGGAGAAGAGCGGAGAGGTGGTGGCGGTGGCCATGGCTGCCGGTGGGGGAGTTCGAACGCTTCTCGTGCCCGTGCAGAGTGGGCGTTATCTTATCCGGGCCGACGAGCAGGGTATGAAGGCGGACGAGGGAAGTACGCAATCGACACGCCAACACGGGATCAGAAAATCGAGAAGGAGAGAGAGAAACACAGGAACACATGGTGTATTTTTGCTACTAGCTACTGACTAGGGTCCACGGATCACGAAGGTTCAAGTGAATTTCAATGTTCATATGCGCCGTAAACAATGAACTATGAGGTGTTTGGATCCTCAAGGCAAAAAAGACTAATCTATACTCTATACTTACTAATAAAGAGAGAAAATTTCACCCCACCTTCTTTTCACCGGGCTTTTTTTCACCGGGCTTTTCACCGGGCTTTTTCCACCTTCCCGTTTACGCCTTTTTCTGCCTGCCCAGCCGGATACGGCAACAGTCCATATATAATACTCCCTCCGTCCCCAAACCAAGACGCCGTTCTAGCTCTCGCAAGACTGGATCGCAAGTTCTATACTTTGTGGTCCCCGCCTAGTAATACTCGTGGTCCCCCAGCATTTCTCTCCATTGTCTCTCTCACGCTGCTCTCTTTCTCTCCATCGCTGAGTGAAGAATGGACGGGATGAGTGGATTGGCGAGGATTGGCAGTACGCTAGTATAGCCGGTGTCGCATCAAGGCTAGAACGACATACACCGCGGGACAATAGCAGGTTGCTAGAACGACGTATCGCGTGGGGCGGAGGGAGTACATAACAATCTGCCTGCCCAGCCCGGACCGGCTAATCGCTTGAACCCCGCTAATCACGGCCGCGGCTCCTCCTACGCCCGCCCTCAACTCGCCATCCGCAATGGCGTTGACTTCGAAGCCGGGCTCCCGCGCTCGCATGTCGCTGCTTGCCAAGTCCTGATCCGAAACATCATCGACATGTCGTTCAGTGAATGCAAAGAACCAACCGTGAATCTCCAGCCGGCGGCCGAGAGGCTGCACGTCGGAGATCAGGTACGTGCAGTTTGGTGATTGCACATTGGTTCTGCAGTTTCGTCTACCGATTTTGTTTAAGGTTTCAGTTTCAATGTTTGATAGTTTTGATATCTATAAAATAAAATTCAGAAGATCTAATAATCAGATATGAGAAATTTGTTCTACACATAATGAGCCGTCTCTCTAATGTTCTCTTCTAATCCATTGGTCATCAAGTTGTAACTCTGAACTCTCAACTTCTAAACCTGTTACTTTCAGGCCAGTGTCAGGAAGATTTCAATAGGTATGCAAACATGTTCATCTCTATAATGTTTAGAGACTGATAGGAAACAATTCGGAAACTATTCTTTTTGCCTTTACTTTTTGGACTTCCATGTACTATGACGGAAACTGCCAATTGACACTGTTAAAATTAAGTTGAGCACCAATCTTTCCATATTATCTTGTCATTCATCATTTATGATACTTTTTACAACAAAAGCTAAATTATGACCATAATTGTACATCTCAGTTTTTTTTCTCATGCTGCAATCCGAGAGGAATAAGCAAACACCATGTAACTTTCAATAGTTCATATGATTAGTATATGAGATACAACAAAGTGTTGTGAAAAATACATTGTTAACAATCCAATAAATACTAATATTTAAATATGGTTTCCACTAAAAAGAAGAAAACAAAATATGTTATCGTGGTACTATGTGTTCCCGTTGCAACAAATAAAATAGAATTATAAAAAACCCTATAATATTAAAGAGAAAACCAAAAAGATGTCTGGGTTAGGAGCGCTATGGGCAAGATATGGGTGCCAATGCACCACGTCATCGTGGGAAGGAGCTAGGCCTTTTTCTTTTCTACGGTGAACGTTACAAATTAGTGTTTGTGCCATATCCCACAATCGCTTGAACTTATCAATTCAATTATCAGCCATGATAAAATATTTTTATCTCACAACAAACATCAGATTGTAGAAGAAGCTAGGAAAAGTAGGTAAAAAACCCTTTCTAATGCAACCGAGGCATGCCGATTATACGTTTTGATGCAACGCATGTGTGTCCCATTGAGATGTATCTATATATTTACTTGGTACAGCTTACCATACAATAATTGCACACCCCGTGCAACGCACGGGCATGTTTTGCTAGTTACAAAATAATTTGTCGGACGGAGGCTAATTTACCGGACGAATCTATTAAGCCTAATTAGTCCATAATTTGTCAATATAGATCAGAAAGCAAATTCCATCAATGGACCAAAATATAGCCTGACCTCTCCACATTGTTTGATGGTTCCGTCAGTCCACGTAGAGGATGCCAGATGGATGAGAGAAACAGGAAAAACAATGGTCTCGTGAGCTATTAGAGGAGGCGCAGCGGTGCTGATGCCTCACATGACAAGTGATGAAGCTACCATGATAACCGCGTTGGGGGGGAGAAATGGCCTCAAGAGCAGAAACAGGAAAAACAATGGTCTCGTGAGCTATTAGAGGAGGCGCAGCGGTGCTGATGCCTCACATGACAAGTGATGAAGCTACCATGATAACCGCGTTGGGGAGAAATGGCCTCAAGAACACCCGCAGTGGTGAGTCGACCATTGTCGGAAAAAGTTGCTATGCATGCCTAGAAATTGCTTTTCTCAAATGGGTTCATTGTTCTCTAGTGGTTCCAAATCCATATCAACCCACCATCTTGTATATATAACTATATGCAGGTGACTTCAATAAACCATTTTTTATAGTTGATTGTGGCTAATGAGTCGATGCAAGTCAGCTTCTCCCTCATTAATTGAACGGACTCAAACCAATGCCATGATCCTTGTCAAAAAAAAAAAACCAATGCCATGTAAAAAGAATGGGTTACTTTTCTTCTCTCACTAGAGAAGCTCTAAGGTTTGGGAAAGTTAGGATGGGAGGGAAGTGGCCCTTGATGGGACCAAGGAGGCATGTGTAGGTGTGCCTTGCATGAGGTAGCGTTGGTCTCAATGCATCTACTCCTACAGTCCTACATGGCTTTTTCATGTTTGCATTGGTGGTGCCTAATATCCTTTGTACTATGCCTATTTTAACTTTTAAGGCATTAACTCATTTCTGTTTAACCTATTGCAAAATTTCAATAGAAAGATACAAACAATTCAGTTACATGGTAGACATACACTTGCTAAATGTAGAAAAGATATTACACATCGCAAAGTCGTAAAACCATACATGTCATATGATCCAAAAAAGAAGTCAGTAATATGAATGTTAAGCTGAGCTAGAAATAGCTCGCACTAAAAGAGCAAACTAATAATGGCTAGTTGAAATCCTTAAAAACCCGTTTAAATTTTGATAATTGACAATATATGTGAACTATGGTTTCATTTGTGAGAGGAAAGGTCAAGCTTATCATTGTGGTGTAGATGGCATTGATTCTGTTGACTTTTCTAGGCTGTATCAGCGGCGTCCTGGGCAAAAAACGAGGCCCAGTTCAAAGCACCAAGTGGGGGCCTCATATCTATTATGAAAACAAAAAACTAATAGAAAATATCAATCAATATATTACTTATACCACAAAGTATAGCAGCATATCAAAAATTATACCTGTTGTATAACTATCACTTGAAAAGCGATATTCTTTTAGCATTCTTTGAAATGAAATCTTTAATGATATATTCATACTCAATCTTCTCCTGCACGCCGCTCTCAAGTGCTATTAAGGCCAATGCATTAAGTCTTTCTTGTGTCATTATAGTTCACAAATAGGTCTTCAATAGCTTCAATTTAGAAAAGCTCATTGTTGCCGGCAAAATAAATATTTGGAATGGTCAATAGAATTCTATATGAAAGATTAACAAAATAAAAAGGGGTTGGATATGGAATTTACCGACGACGTTGGCGATCTCCTTCTCCAACCTGGATCGATAGCGACGATCTCTCGACGGGCGAGGGTGATCCGTGAGGCGAGACCGAGAACGAATCGCCTAGCGATGAACCGACGAAGTCGGCGGGCGATCCAATGACGAATCCCGGCCAGTCGACCGGATAGGTTTGATGAAGTCGGGGCCAAGGGTTACGTGAAATTGGTAGTAGCAAATGGGCGCATCGTATTCATACTTCCCGGCAAGGTCACCATCGGACTCAACAGCCACGCGTTTTGGGCCAACTTAGGCTGATTTTAATTAAAAAAAGCCAAATCTTGAGGCCCTTTGTTTTTTGGGGGCCCTATTCGGTCGCCCAGCCCGCACGGGCCCAAGGACGCCCCCTGGCTGTATGCATGAACAAACATGCCCATAGTGCTCTAGTGTTGGTGTGTTATGTGTGTTGTGGATTATAGGATTCGGTCATCAACAGCCTACTGTACCATAACATGCTCTTGCTTAGTATCCGCGAACCGTTCTGAAAATCTTCCCGACACTGTCCTTGTCCAGACAGTTACGGCCCTCGTGTCGTCAACTCGTCATCACGAGCCCGTGTCCGTTCCGGCAGACGCTGGACGGCAGCGTGCACCGCGTGTTCGTCGCGATGGCGTCCTCTGCTACGTTGCACCCGCCGATAAGGCGATAACTGCGCTCCAAATCTACAAATCGCCATATTATGATTGCGACGGACTTTGTTCCCAAGCGTGGCGGGCTACTAACTAAACACGTTCTCCTTCCTTCGCGTCGGATTACTTTAATCCCACCACCACGCCTGCTCCCGCTTCCACTTTCCACTTCGATGAGTGTGGAAGTGTAGCACTAGTTCATTAATCCCAGATTTGGCTCGCCGTTCCAGATCTCCGTTGGCCGGCGTTTGTCCGCCCCGTGGAGCGATGACGGAAGTGGAGGCGCCGCTCATCACCGAGGCGGAGGGGAGGAGGGCCGTGGCTTCCGCGGCTCCGCGTCCGCCGGAGGGGCCGCTCTGGCCTCGGCAACGGCGCGCGGGGCGCCAGGCAGTACCACCGCCGCTCGGACGCGCTCGCGTACGGCGACCGGTACCAGAAGGCGGCAGCGCTCGTCGACCTCGTCGGTTCCTGCCTGCCTCTCAGTCACTGCTCTCCCACTCCCCCGCTTTGCTTCGTTGAGTGAAATGCTGTGATGCTTTGCTGTAGCTGAGAATTGACGTGCTGGTAGCCTGTTCATGTCGGTGAGGTAGCGTATGTAGTGTGGTGTCGGTGGAGTGGACGAATGGTGTTTGGCGAATTTATTACCTGTTCCATAGTTGCGTCCTTACGTGCTGAGATGCAACGTTGAGCACTGGGTTGTGGGTTGTTCACAAAATTTGTTTCAGAGTTTGTGCTCTGTTTAGAACGTCGAGATGAAGCAGGGTACCGCTTCATGAGCTAATTATGTTAGTTTGGGTGGTTTGGAGTGTTTGTGCATATGGAGCAGCATTTAGGTTCCAGTGCTTGTGGAGTTCACTGTTGACCTGAGCGTGTGGTTGCCATATGTTTGATGCTTGTTTGAAGATGATACACTACTGTGCTGTGTTGTAGGATCTGGGGTAGTTGTGATGCTGTACGTAACTAGTGATGATTTCACAGTTACGGCGCCAAGAAAGATTTACATTTGACACAGAATTTTACCTTACCAGAATTGACATTTTTGCTACGAACCACAAAACAAGGTTATTCTTGAGCTGAGCTGTAGTTATTAGAGGCAAAAGGCTCTTTTCCTTGACAAAAAAATGAACAATTAACGATGAAGCTTATTTGTCAATCTGAAATTAGGTTTTTGTTGTCATTTCCTGTGGCATGTTTGAAAATCTGAGTACAGTTTTGATTGACAGGCAGAAGATGGTGTCGGTATCCCTGAGGATGTCTTGAATGACACAAGGTTTGAGAGGGCCATGCGGTTTTATTTCGTTTATCTCCGATTGGATTGGCTCTGGTCACTTAACCTATTTGCTCTGATTCTATTGAATTTCCTAGAGGTCAGTTCACAATATTTGGGATCTCCATTTATTATGCTGTATAAGTTCTTATGTCAAGGTTGACCTTTTGTTACTCATAGGCATAGCTGAAACTAGGCATCTTAAGTGTACCAAGTTTGCTTTCGCCAAGATAATGACATGTCATCACAAGGACCATTACAACAGTTAATGAGATATTTTATTTGCATTTCCAGAAGCCTCTCTGGTGCCAAAAATAATACCCCTGCATACTTGTGATCAAAGGGATCTTTACTTTCTTGGGCAGCTGCCATACTTAAGCAAAACAGAATCACTCATATATGAGGTAAGGATTCCTTGACATGTGTGTGCTTCAGTGCCCAAGCAAGAACTTAATGACTCAAAAGCATTATTATGGTCAGTAGTGCGTTTCAGGGCATGTATTCAATTACCTGAAGTATTCTTCTATTTTTTTTTCAGACTTTCAGTTAGAGTTGGAGCTATCATAGTATACAATTGTGCATGTTTTGAATGAAGAACAAATAGTTTCTTATAGTAAGTCTGAAAATCAGAGCTTTATGTTGCTTACTCTTAATTTCAGGCGCTTACCCTTGTCATTCTTGTCTTGGATATCTTCTACCCACTTTCCTATGAAGGTTTAAATATTTTCTGGAAGAACTCCATGAACAAATTGAAGGTAACACATTTATCGTCGGTTATGTCTTCTTGGATACATTTCTCCATAGACCTGAGTGCCTGAATATTATTAATTTTCGTGGTTTGAAACGGTGAAAGTAGGATTTGATACACTATAATATCTCTATCCAGTAAACCATAAATTGTAGCTAAACTTAGCTGAAATTTGGTTGTCAACATATTATGCATATTTAAACTGTACATATGAAAACGTGGTGTAAATCTGTCTCAAGAAATTACTTCCATCATATTAGATTTTTTAAAAAATAGGGCGGCTAAAGTTGTGTTTTTGGAGACCATGCCAACGATAAACATTAATTTTCTTTTTATATGTAGATGACTAGGAACAAGAAATAGAGGCTAGCAGAGTAGAGATCAGATAACTCAAACATTTGGTAAGGCATAGATGCTGATTGAAAGAGTTAAAGTAGCTTCTATACATTGCAATGCAGATACAATGTCTGCATGTGGAAATTAATATCTGTCATTACTTAAAAGCTATCCCAAGTTCAAAGAGAAATGCCACCTCAAAAAGTAATGTCAGCAAAAGGATTTGGAATATTTCTGGCCCTTGCCCACCATGAGTCCACGACACGGTTTGGCAAAATAGAGCAGGAATTTTAAGAGAGTAAATTTAGGGATGCGTGCTTGGTTTTGTGATAATTTAGTTTAATCTTGTAGTGTGTGATAAACTATTCAGTCAGGAGCATACTAGCTTTGCACATGTCTACATCCTTCTGAGTTCTGCATTTTAGATGGAGCAGTGTTCAGGCATACCACTTCTATTTTTCTTGTTGTACTAGTTCTTATTGTTAGATAAACTATTCAGTCAGGAGCACACTAGCTTTGCACATGTCTAGATCCTTCTGAGTTCTGCATTTTAGATGGAGCAGTGTTCAGGCATAGCTTCTATTTTTCTTGTTTTACTAGTTCTTATTGTTAGAGATTTTCTCTATGCATGATTAACGCTCTGCTTTACTGTTAGCTGGCCTGCCCCCCCTGGGAACTATCCCAGCATGCTGCCTTGGCTTCTGGGCATCGCCTGGGTTCCTCCCCTGGTTGCTGACTCTTTACTTCCTAGTCCTAGCTCTCTTCTATTAAGTGTACTCTGTAATCATCCTTTGATGAATTAACCAAGACAACTGCAATACAAATCTGTTCTCACTTGTCGAGTTGGGTTTGGTTCAGTGTATGTGTTTTTCCTGCTCCAGTCATTGTAATTTGTTCATGGTTCTGGTTCGCATTGCAGGTTCTTCTTCTCTTCATCTTAGCATGCGACATACTTGTGTTTATGCTTAGTCCTGGACCTTTCAGAGTAGCTCCGTACATTCGTGTTGTATTTCTAATTATGACGATCAGGTATGTGTTTATCTGCCCAAACAGCCAAACTGATGCTACTTCTGGTACCATAATGAATATAGTAGGAGGGCTTCCAACAAAATCCATGTATAACTGATATGGAATATAAAATCCAAGAGGAGAGTCATACTGTTTGGAAACAAGGAACTTGAGACATGCACAGAGCACGTTCATTTTTGGTTAAGGACTGCTGTGTTTTTGACACACTGAGTAAACATTCCTTTCTGAATAGGGAACTGCGAATGTGTGCTGTTACGCTGGTTGGTATTGTTGGGACATACCTTAATGTTTTGGTAAGGTTTTGTTTTCTATACCACTGCTAGTATCATATGCCTATAATTCTGTTGCACACATTATCTTTTTCAGTTTCATGATCATCGTATGATTTTGTCACTGGCATTTGTAGGCATTGTCACTGTTGTTCCTATTATTTGCAAGCTGGCTAGCCTATGTAACATTTGAGGACACGCCACAAGGGAAGACCATTTTCACATCATACAGTACAACATTATATCAGATGTTTGTCCTGTTCACCACATCCAATAATCCTGACGTATGGGTCCCTGCTTACAAGTAAGCTGCGCATCACTATTCCTGAAGAGTTTTGATAATTCCTTCAGATTCACTCACACATGCTCACACATCTCTTGATTAGGAGCTCCCGTTGGAATGCCCTGTTTATTGTTATTTATGTGCTTTTAGGAGTTTACTTCCTAACAAATTTAATTTTTGCTGTCATTTATGATAGCTTTAAAGAGCAGGTAGAATCCTTCCTCACATCTTTATTCTCTTAAACATTAGTATCTTATCTTCTGAATTCTTCTGTGTTCTTTCTATGCCAAAATGTAAATTGAATGAATGCATACATGGAACTTTTTTGGTGACCCAGCTTGCAAAACAAGTTGCTCAAATGGACTCTATAAGGAAAAGTATTCTACAGAAGGCATTTGATCTCATCGACACTAGTGTGAGTCCCTTTTTATGTTCTCTCAGACATTGATGTACTATCCAATTTAGTAGTAATATCTGTTCCCTTTTTCTGCACATCAGGGTCAAGGCTACCTTAACAAGGAACAGTGCATATCATTACTTGATGAGCTAAACAAGTACAGGTAACTAATATGTCTCCTTTCACTCTCTGGTGCATTATATCTTGTCATTTCCCCCCTAAAAAACGCAGGAGAGCTGTACATCATTATACTAAGAAGATAAAAAACAAGAACCCATACAAAACAATACTAAACCACACACAACACTGCTGGTGCTAGGGAAACAAAGCACATGTGACCGTAGCTAAACACGACAAAAAAGAAGCAGGGTGCTAACCACCCGAAGTGAAGGCAGCCAAGAGGGAAATACCTCTAGCCCCCGTCAAAGACCACAACCTTCCTTCATCTTCAGCTACAGCAAGTGCGCCTGCAACACTTGGAGCCGCACCATCAAAAACACATTTGTTGTGGTGTGTTCATAAGGTCCATGCTCCCAGGATTATGGGAGTTAATTCCTTTCCTTAATATCTCACTAGCAGCATTACTCATTCTTTCCCCACCAATTATGGAAGGATATTTCTGTGGGCTGCGGGGAAAAGGCTTGGAGTCCAATCTGAGAAAAAAGACAGAACCAGAACTCTCTTGTAAAGACACAAAGGATTAATAGATGATCGATGCTCTCTGCAGACCGGTCACACAACGGGC
Organism: Hyparrhenia diplandra; assembly: GCA_015847255.1. Taxonomy (NCBI): domain Eukaryota; kingdom Viridiplantae; phylum Streptophyta; class Magnoliopsida; order Poales; family Poaceae; genus Hyparrhenia; species Hyparrhenia diplandra. Next base: position 17,994 of record JADLZK010012449.1, on the reverse strand, counting down.
AATGGTCAGGATGAGGGAGCTCACGGCGTGCAAGGCTATCTGCTGTCCAACATCAATTGTGACTTGTGAGCGAATAACCAAACAAAGAAACGACATTTGGGCGGTGCTCAAGTTGTCCAAACTCTTTCCCGTGGCTCAAAAGATATATGCCCCACAAGAAATCCCTTTGTATGCAGTCTTTGCCGAATCTTGTCCATCTGAAGAAAACCGCCAGATATGTCTGTCTTCAACATCTGGTTGTAAGAGGAAATCAGCTAGGACATCCCACAAAATCAACCATTACCCCAACGGTAGTAACCCCTTTTATGTCAAAAACAGTTTGCTGTTTCAGCCTCCTTTTAGGAATGATGGCAAAAAGACGAGGCACAAGATCTGCGATACATTGGCCATGAAGTCATCGATCCGTTCAAAAAAGATTTTTTGTTCCTCTCCAACTTCAGAATAAACAGAAACTGCTAAGAAGGCTCTAACCTGTTCAGGCACTTGAATCAGAAGATACATGGATGACGCTTTTTTTTTTGGTAACCAGACCCATCTCATACGTAGTGCCCAGCTAAGAGATTTAAGGTCTGAAATTCCCAAACCCTCAAGTTCTTTAGGAAGACAGACCTTAACCCAAGCAACGATTCACATCTCTGCGGCCTCTCCAAAGGAACCCACACTGAATTTTATCCGCTCTGATAGCCCAAGGTGGTAAATCGAATGCCATAAGTAGATAGATGAGCATACCAGTGAACACAAACTGAATTTGAACCTTTCTTCCGACCTTGATCATGAAATCAGCTTTCCAGCCTGGAAGCTGATCTGCAATGCGTCAATAATAGGCTAGATTTGTTCCTTGGTGAGCTTTTTTAAAGATAGAGGCAATCCCAAATATTTGCATGGTAAGTCTGTGAGCACACAGGGCAGCAGGTTTTGCACTGCTGCTAATCTTCCTGAGAACTGTCCTGTTCGTAACCAAATTAGATTTTTTCTTTCAGTAAGGTTAGTATATGACACTAAATTACTAACTAGTATCAGTATATTTATTCTAGCACTCTAATTATATCTCAATATTCATAATCTGAAATGTCTTTTGGTTTCTCCATAATTTACTATACACTTTTCCTACTCTTATTTTTTTTAGCGTAAATAACAGCAGGGGCTTTTCCTACTCTCGTATCCTTGTTGAGTTACTTACTTGAATCTTTCTTTATTAATTTAACATAGTAGCCAGTAGGGATCCAACATGCTAAATATTTAACTTTTGATGTACACACCATTGAATTGCTGATGACTTTTAAATCATCATGTCATGGAACCTCTTTTTAGGTCATTGCCCAAAACCTCAAGGGAAGATTTTGAACTAATCTTCACCGAAGCTTGATCAAGTGGTGATTTCAAGGTATGATCCCACCCCCAAACACACACACAAAAAGGGAGACTACTATAATAATTTGATATATTGATTATGCATTTTTTTTTTCATGATTTTTCTAAAAGCTTATTGAATTTTGATTTTTTTAATAATGTTTCTTCCATATTCAAAATATTAGCTTGAGATGGAATGTTATTGAGCTCCAAAATGTTTGTGGTTCGCTTCTTAATTTTTAATGTTTGGTATTTTTCATGTATATTTGAATGTCTGTCATTTATCTATCAGAGAATGAATAATTTGTAAGTTCATTAGCACCATGATGGAGAAAAAAAGTAGGCCTTTGAGTGCTCCATCTGGTGGAACAGACCAGTGTACGCCTTCTGCATGCTCATGTTTAAGTATTTGTGCAGAAATGTTAGTCAAAGATTGCCTACTCTACTTTCTGAAAGTTTTCAAAATTTTGGACTGTAATTTAAAAATCCAGAGAAAATTAAGTAAATATAATATTGAAGTTCCGCTTAGCTTCCCAGTCTGTTATCTACCACTCTAACCTTTGATTTTTCAAAAACGTAAGTATGTTTGCATATCAATATCGATGATTCTAAATCATATACCCTTATACAGGTTACCTCCGAGGAATTTGCTGACCTATGCAATACTATTGCAATAAAATTCCAGAAAGAACCGCCAGTATGTTGACTGCTTCGATTGCTCATAATTTTGTGTTTAACACGTGCCATGAAAACTCTGCTCATATTTGGACGAGGCTTGATTCAGTGTCAAACATTTTTGTTATGTACAAGCACAAGCTATAATACTGTGAAAGCATATTTGAACCCATAGTTTTGTGAAATCATATTTTTACTACAAATCTATCAGTTTTCATGGCTCTACCTGTACTTGCAGTGCATAAATGATAGTGCTGTTATGCTCAACCAAAAGGGGGCATCAAGGGTCTGATTTGATGCACTGTGCCAACCACTAACAATAATGCCTTAGGATTTGTGTATTTAAAGTTTTTTGGAGAGCAGAAAAGCAGTTACTGTCAGCAATAATTAGATTAGGAAAAGATATGTCTACCACTATTAAAAAGCTGATGTTTTTCAGATCAAAACTAGCTATATTTCAATCATTTACTTTTATTGTTGATCCCATGTTGTTGTAACTGACAGTTTGACTGGTTTGTATTTTTATTTTCGTCTTTGTAGCCTTCATATCTGAGAAGTACCCTTCTTTCTACCATTCACCACAGTGTGAAAGGTTGAAGTCCTTTGTAATGGAGTCGCCTGTTTGAGTATATTGTTGTCTTTGTTCTTCTGGTGAACCTAATTGCTGTCATTATTGAAACAACGGTATGGCAGTGCAACATTATTTTTTTCCCACATTTTATGTTTGTCTCAATTTCATAATGAACAGTCATATTTTCTTAATGTTTACTTGGATGGATAAAATGACAATTTGACCAGTAAATATGAGGAACCTTCAGGAAGGTTGGTTTGTTCATGTTCAGGTTTACACATGTAATATGATAGGACCCAAAGTCTAACTTGTATATACATTAGCACTACATTAGTTTTACTAGTTAGGTTAGTTATTATGTAAGACAAAAGTAATTTTGGAGCAGAGGCATGGCATGAAGTAGCTAGCTTTCTTTTATTTGTCTCCACTATCCACACCATTATCTCATGTCTCCATGTCATAAACTTGTATGATATATCCACCAAGTGCAGCATGTTCTCCAAGTGCTGGATACCATGATACCACACTGATCATGACTTCCCAGATGATGATCTTCTGGGTACTCATGATGATACGAGAATGCACACAAAACAAAAATTAAATATGTAATCTTGACAGTTTTTGAACAAGAGTTCTACAACTCTGCCAGAACAGCAATCGTTACAAAAATGCTATGGGGATTGCCCACCTTATATATCCTTTTTACTGGCATGGTGAAATAAGCTTGATTGTTCGATGTCTCGCTTTCTGCTGAAACAAAATATATAATAAATACTTCTTAATGCAATGATATGCAGCATATTGGAGAAAAAAAATAATAGATACAAACAACAGCATACCTTTCTTTTACAAATATAAACTGAAATTGAAATTAATGTAATAGCATACTGAGAGTTTTGAGTCAAATAAAATGCATCTGTTGGCTGTGATCTTTTCAGCTAGATATAGAGAACAGCTCTTCACAGAAAGTATGGCAAGAAGTTGAGTTTGTCTTTGGTAAGTATATTGTGATGAACATGTCCTTAATCACTCTGATGAATTTTATGGTATATTATGTCGAGTCTTTGACTTTCTAACTTAAAGTCAGTCTCTTTGTTATTTATGCCACAATGTTCGACTTTTGGTAGTCTTGTGCACTTAATTTGTCAAACAAGATTGCTTTTTGTTCTTGCTGCTGTTCCAAAAAATATGTATTATCGTTTTATTTTGTCCTAAGTCAAATTTTTTCTAATTTTGACCAAGTTAAAAAATATGTATTAACGTCCCTAAAATACCAAACAAATTCTCTCCCATATTTCATGGTGCGCCATGGAACTAATTTGATCTTTTAGACATTGGTGCATTTTCTATGAACTTGGTCAATATTAGAAAAGTTTGTCTAGTGCAACCAAACACCCTACATCCTGCTCGCTGCCCCCACTGTGATCAAGAGGAGGAAACCATCAATCATCTACTGGTATCATGTGTGTTTGCATGTGAGTTTTGGTTTGTTCTGCTGCGAAGAGTGGGTCTGCAGACCCTTTCGCCACAACAAGATGAATCGCCATTCATGAATGGTGGGCCAAAGCAGAATCTAGAATGGATGGTTCACATAAAAAAAGGACTCAACTCACTTATCATCCTTGGAGCATGGACAATCTGGAACCATCACAATCGTTGTGTGACTTGTGTCTTTGATGGTACCCCTCCTAACTTGGCTGGAGCATTGTTGCCCATGAGTGAGGAGCAGCGCTACTGGAATCTTGCAATGGCTCAGGGAAGCTCCCACCCTTCTCTTGAGCCTGTAGATAGTCAGTAGGACCCTTGTGTGGTGGTGTAGTCGTTTTCCCTGTAGTAGTAAAAGGCGCGTGTGTTTGTCTAAAAACTTAGTGTTGGAATATAAGTGAATTGCCCACCTCTCCCCATAAGCTTAAGCTTTTGGGTTGAACTAGTTGGTGCATGCAACTCAATATGGTATCGCCGAGGTCCGAGTTCGAATGCTGGTTAGCGCAATTAAATAAAATAATTGTTGCTCGCCCTATTCCACGCCCGAGGCCCGAGGGAGCCTCCACGTGAGGGGGACTGTTGGAATATAAGTCAATTGCCCACCTCTCCCCATAAGCTTAAGCTTTTGGGTTGAACTAGTTGGTGCATGCAACTCAATATGTTATCAAGCCAGAGGTCTGAGTTCGAATGCTGGTTAGCGCAATTAAATAAAATAATTGTTGCTCGCTCCTATTCCACATCTGAGGCCTGAGGGAGCCTCCACGTGAGGGGGACTGTTGGAATATAAGTCAATTGCCCACCTCTCCCCATAAGCTTAAGCTTTTGGGTTGAACTGGTTGGTGCATGCAACTCAATACTTAGGAATGTGGGTGTGTGTTGTAAGGGCTCTGGCCCCCTTTTTCTTCTTAATACAAAGATACACAGCTCTCCTGCATGTTTGAGAAAAAGAATGGAGGGAGTAGCATACAGCCATAGTAGAATAAGGGAAATGGTTTGTAGCATCGGAATCATTGTGTTTTTGATGGTATTGTCCCCAGCCTTGGTGGTGCACTTACCCTTGCTGGAGAAGAGTGCCGGTTGTGGAGTCTAGCAGGAGCTAAAGGGTGTCATCTTTGACAGCCCCTTTCCTTGGTGGTTAGCTTAGTGCTAGTTTTTTTGTCGCTTCCCTTTCTATTTTCGGGCGAATGTAATTTCTGAGTTGTGTGGGGATTGTGTGTAGCTTGTGTTGTAGGGCTCTAGCCCCTTTCTTTCTTCTTAATATAATGAAGCACAGCTCTCCTGCGTTTTCGAGAAAAGAAATGGTTTGTAGCACGTAGCCACAATGGAAAAGGCTGCAGTAAACATCTAACTTTCAAGTTTTAAAATGAAAACATCTACATAATTTCCTAAATACAATTACAAAGACTGAACTGGTTCTCGTGATGATCCATTTAAAAAACCATTAAAAAAAAAAAATCTAGGGATGATACTATAGTCCAAAACATGCCAACATTTTCTATTTGGGCTATCTTGGTCCAGCTGCTATGCATTCCCTAGAATAATTAGTAAATTGCACATGCCTACAAAATCTCTACTAGGTGCATACGCTGCATGACATACATGGACTTTAAGCCCTCTTTCCTGTGATGACTGCATGCTTTTGGTCCAAGTACTAGTTGTAATAAGTGCTAAGTATATCCTTTTTTAACACGACTGCTAAGTATATCCTGAAAGTGGGTATGACCCTAATCATTTTTGTTAGGTTGCTAAAGTTTGATCAGGTTATGAGCGTCTTTTCATTATCATGTGCAAATGTAATTTTTGCAAATTGCAATACTTCTGCACATAAACACTGCCACATTAATATAATAAGTTATAAAAGACCTTTTTTTTTTTTTTTCTTTTTGTGAATCTCATAAGAAATATATGCTAAATATGCGAGTACTTTTTTTTTTCTCGAACACGTAGGGAGAGCTGCGTATCATTATATTAATAGAAGAAGAAACCTATTTATAGACTGGTCAGTACTATAATAGTGTTGCCACCATGAAATTGCATTTCCTAAATTTCTTCCTTTTTGTCACCTCCTATCTTTTCTGTTTACACTTAGCTGAGCATTTGAAGTGCTTCCTTGGTGCTATTTCATCCTGGAAGACATTATTCTTGAAACATTTATTGAACAATATATTGTGTTTTCCTTATTACCATGAATGCTAATACTAATCTTATGTTGTAGGATGGATCTATGTTGTGGAGATGGCACTCAAAATATTTTCATTAGGATTTGGCGCTTATTGGATGGAGGGTCAAAATAAGTTTGATTTTGTGATTACTTGGACTATTTGTAAAGTGTAACCTCAGTTCTAGAATAGTTTATCTGTACTGTTCCATTTTTTTCGATTGTGCATTATATTAAGAAAAAGTCACTTTCACTGAAATATTTTGTATCAAAAGATTAGCTCCATTTCAGAAGAAAACCTGTAAATTCGCTGAATCATGCATTGCAGTAACTTTTTGTAAGAATAGAAATCTATATGTTACATTACATAATAATGCTTTTTTGAAAGAACTGGAGGGGCGCGAGCCCCTACAGGATTACATAATAATGTTACATGTCTATAGATAAGGTAGTAAGGTACTGATTTCCAGTGGTTAGTCTTAGATCTGATTTGATTGGCAGTAAGGTACTGATTGTGCCAGATGCATGATGCTTGTTAAATTTTAAGATTTTTTTTTTATCCTTTTTTAGAACACACAGGAAAGCTGCATATCCTGAAGTCCTCACTGTAAATAAGTTTGTGACAAGATGCTTGATTTGAATAACTTTTTTCATTTCTATGAGGCATCTTCTGAAGTCATAGTGTTTTTTTTCCTTTAAAAAAGTGTACTAGTAAATGATTGTTATATATCTAACTTCCCATTTCCCTGTAGTTATTGGAGAGACCCTGACATTTGCCTCCCCATCAACGCTTCCTTTTCTTTCAAATGGAGAATGGTAACTTCACTGTTTTGGATGCACTACTTTCAAAATTTTAGTCTAGTCCCTTGTAAATACTCATTTTTTGAGCGTATCCTTGTAAATATTCAACATCCTTACTAATATGCCTAGAAGTCTAGAGGGCTTAGAAGTCTCTAAACTGTGAAAATATCAACATTATGCATCTATGCTAAGCTATTATTTAGTTTCCTTTATATTGCAAATGCAAGTCAAGAACCTGCCACTGTCACAATTATGTTGAGGTACATGTGTTGATGATTCAGGGTGTACTCCCAGAGTTGTCCTGTGCTGTGTAGGCCTGTACTCCTAAGAATTGTAAATTCAATATTTTTTTGCCACTTAAACAGGTTTCAAGATGATAGAGTACTGAGAAAAAAATCTGACAACATTTTCTTGCTGCTTGCTGTAACAATCATGATGTCAGATATGTGATTTATTTTCCTTTGATTTTTCTGTTAACAGGATTCGATATCTTCTCCTTGGAAGGATGTTGCGTTTAACAAGAATTCTGTTGCAAGTTCAGCGTTTCAGAGCATTTGTTGCGACATTCTTCACCCTCATATCTAGCTTGCTGCCATACTTGGGGATTGTGTTTTGTATACTTTGTGTATACTGCTCCATTGGTTTACAGGTTCTAATATAATTGTGCTTTGCTGTGATAAATTTTATGCATAAAATAGTTCACCTGAGAGCTTAATTATTATTAAACATGTACTCCCTCCGTTCAAATTGTAGTTCACTTTGGCTTTTCTAGATACATTGATTTTGCTATGCACCTAGTTATACACTATGTCTAGATACATAGCAAAACAAATGGATCTAGAAAAGCCAAAGTGAACTACAATTTGGAACGGAGGAGTAGCATTTATGGTTAGTTATCACAGCTGTAAAGTAAGGAATTTAATTTTAATCTACAGTTTGTAAAGGACTGCAATTTACTGATTCAGTTTGTTTAGTTGAACACCTGTATAATAACTACATATACCTGTTAGCTAGATTTTTCTCTCTCTTTGATCGCAAATTACTTGTAACACCTGTTACTTGGGCTTTTCCTAAGCTGAACTACATGCATTGATTGTTGAAATACCATATGCATTTTTTACAACTCTGTTTTGCATAAGATGATAGTTGTGGCTCTTTTGTCTGCAGTTTTTCGGTGGCATCGTGTATGCAGGAAACTCGAAGTTGGAAGAAACAGATCTCTTTGGTAACGAGTATCCTTTTTTTTGTCTTGATCTTCACGTGGACTTCTACAGTTTGTCCTGGCTCACATAGCCTCTATACTAATACTTTAACTATGCAATCAAAATGTACTATGCCCAGTACTGTCAATTTTTCCCTTGACCTATATAGTTATCTTCTTTTCAACTTCAATGACTACCCAAGTGGTATGGTTACTCTGTTCAATTTGTTAGTGATGGGCAATTGGCAAGTCTGGATGGAGGTATGAATTCTGCACGCACCCTTAAACTGCAAAGCTGCTTTCTTTCTTGACCAGGGTCTAACATGTAACCAGTTTGTTATGCACGTCCTTTTATTTTGCTCGACTTTTTCTAAAAATCTAAGGAACTAGCTTGAAATACTTATGTCTATTTCCCTGAAACTGCCCCCTATTTTTTATGGTTTCTGGATTGTCTGTCTAAATGACTATCAGAAGATTTCTGCCAGAAGTATTGAACCAATTTTGTATTGGATGGCATTTTCCGCCCTAACTCTTCCCATTCTTTCAGAGCTATGCACACCTGACTGGAAGTTCTTGGAGCCTGGTTTATTTTGTCAGTTTTACCTCATTTCAGTATTACTGCTGCTTAATCTGGTAAGATATTGATTTTTTTCTTCTAACAGTTGGCCAGGCTTCTGCATGATATAAATTTTCTATTTTCCGTAACAGAAACTTTATTAGTTATGATTGGTTTGTGATTAACGTTAAACTTTATTCAGAAATGATACTTCCAAATATGCTTTTAACCTTTTTTTGTTATTAGATATCTTATCACCATGTGGTGTTGCCTTTTGTATTTCCAGATTGTGGCATTTGTGTTGGAGGCATTCTTTGCTGAGATGGAACTGGAGAAAGCTGAAGAAGCTTTTGCACAGGTTAGACGAGTATGTCTGCTCAAAAACAAATTATCTTTACTCTACTCAGAAAACCAATGTAAGTCAATAATTAACTAAGGAATTGCTGGTAGCATATTTGCTAATGAGGCCAGAATGCTATCCAGTTCTCATGGTTACTTTGTCCTTTGACTACATTGATATACACTTCACAGTATTGTTTTAAAAGTTTCAATTTTGCCTCACTACTAAGTTTTAACTTCACTAGGTTTGATAAGGTTCAATGTAGCACCAACGAAACATTTGGCACTAGTAGCATTGACATCAGCGTGTTTTACTGCACCAGCTACTTGATGGAGAAGAACTTGGCCCACTTGGATTTTTAAAAAAACTTTCTTATCATTTTGTCACAGTTTTACCCTTCTTTTTTTTTTTTTTTTTTTTTTTGAAAATGCCATTTTACTTCATTTGCCAACTAAACATTTCATTAAAAGCAGTTACACAGATCATTGTAGCTAATATTGAGGGCATTCGTCCACCCTTGCAGGATTCTACCCCCAAGAAAGAAACAAGCGGCGATCCGTACGGTAATCAACTGAACTGTATTTGCTAAGTTCTTCGTCCCTTACTGTTGCATCCTTTGCTTACAAAGTGCTGACGTGCTGCAGTGTGAGGACGAAGGGTACGATGGTTGATATTCTTCTCCACCATATGTTGAGCAACGAACTCGATGGATCTCAAAACTCGGATTGATAATTCATCTTAATTGTACTAAGACTACTAGTACTATCCTGCTTTTCTTTAACTTCGACCACGGCTTCCGTTATAAACACCTGTCTCATCTCTACTCTACAGCATATCCAAATGTGGTAGTATATATATACCATTTGTACAGCTTAAAAGTGACAACTGATACTGACGGATGCATATTTATCTACAGTTTCAGTCAATATAAATACCCCCTACATTTTTTTAGTTTTTATATATATCTAGAGCCTTCTGATTTCTGACGATATGGAGTATGCCGTATTGAATTGACAGTATTGATTGCATTATTAAGCAACTCGTATGAAACGAATAAATAACAGTTCTGGAGTCAAAGCTCCCAAATGATCAATGACCTCTAGATGCATTAAGTGATTCTTGCTTCTTCGAGGAGAAGTGCAAGCAAGGTTGATACACATCCATCAGTCTCCTATCGACTGCAAGGCTTCTTGGCTGAAGATTTGTACCTACTGTGGAGAGGGGAAACCATCTGGTAGGTACCTGACCCTCCTGCCCTTCGAACAGAGAAAGAAGTTTCGCCACCGAACCGCTGCTGCAAGAACAGCAGCAGGGAAAGAAACGCCGCTCCACAAGGCAATATTTAACGAACCACTAGTAGTAGACTAGTAGTACTAATAAAAGTTAGTCTGGTAACACCTCGGTCTAGCACAGTTGATCAAAGGGCAGCGGTCTCTATCCATGCTGCTCAATTTTTTTCAAAGTAAACGTCGTGTTTAGTTCCCATGCAAACCCAAAAAGTCTTGAAGTATCCGTCACATCGAATCTCTTGACGCATGTATGATGACATAAAATGTAATTAAACAGAAAAAAATAATTGTATAGTTTGCTGAAAAGTGCGAGATGAATCTTTTAAACCCAGTTAGTTCATGATGGGATAATAATTACCAAATACAAATAAAAAGTCTTCTGAAGACAAGTACTAAAAAATTTTTGGGCTGGAACTAAGCGGGCTCCTCAAATAAAATATACATTATTCTTTATTCTTCAGCGAAAAGTACTCCACTAGCCACACTATCAAACGAAGATTCATGACGGCAAACGGGTGCGCGTGCGATAAAGAAATGCGCCGCGCCAACGTCGATGGTTTGGAAGAGCAGAGACGTCGACCGATCCCTGAATCTGTCCCGTCCCAACCTGTACAACGTCTAAAGAGGCGAGACCATCTCGTACTGACCCAACCTCCTCCGCGAACGGAACAAGGCAGCCGCCGAACCAACACAAGAACATTGTGCCTTGTTGAAAATCGACGGCAGCGTGCTTTGGGGGTTCACACTAGCATTTTCAACGGTGGAAGCATACTGCTCGTCTCTATGTACTATTGTTGATATGCCATTTTGTTTTTTCACTTTTGCAACTGCTCATGTATGCTGGTCATTTAAAACCCTGCCTGAAATGACACCTTTTGTGATTTGTGATTAGACAAGTATAAGTACATTAAGACGTTCAGCAAGCCAAGTTGCATACATTTCAAAAGTATTGTAGCTGTTTCTTTTCTGTATCGGAAATGATTTGTTTACACACAAGAATAGCAGAATCACGTACAGTACTGTAGCAGTAGCCCAATCAACGCAGCTTAACATCAGTGATTACCACAAAACTGAGAAAAACTGTCTGAATCATCCTTGTAATACATTACAAAAAAAAAACAGAGCTAGCTCTACTTGTTAGTAGCCGTGTCTGTCAACCTGACTTCTCAATGGCGCCTCCACGCAGTTCACTCCACAAAACCCTGTTTCCAAGGCTAACAAAAAAAGGGCAGCGTAATCCTCTTTTGCTGCTTTGTTGCAACCTTAAGATTGCAGTGACATGATTTGGTCCTCTGAAAATGGTGCACCGATAATTCAAGGTCAGTTCTTTTCCTTCAACTATGATAAACTTGCTTCTGAGCCATTTGTCGATGATGCCTCGCTCTTCTTAACGCCAAAAGCGTGTAGTTCACACTGATATCATCTGACAGAGACCATTCTCCACTCAACGGATTATAAACAAACCCTGCCATCTCTTCAACCTGGGGGTAGATGTCAAGATATCAGCGACGCAGCTTACAAGTTAGAATCAAATTCAGGGTGATACAGTGATTGAAAACTTACGGAGACAGAAGCCTTTTGCAGCATTAAGGCAAGCTCCTCAGGTGTAACCAGTTTGGACCACTCATGTGTGCCTCTAGGAAGCTGCAAAAGTACAAAAGCTCAGAATGAGATATCAATCTTAAGCTGCATTAGTACTACACCTCAAGAAAAAATATGCCCAGTATAGCTGTAGAACATCATAGCACTGAATGTTTCTCTGGAGAAGTGGAGATCTTAACTATTTAGGACCATCACTGGATTCTAACCTGGGCAACAAAAAATCAGAAAGCCAAGAAGCCTGAACTGACATGGCCTTGATTAGAATGATGACTGGACTAGTTCACTGGATCTCTTCATTAGATCATAGTATAGAGTTTCAAATTTAAAACTAAGTCCTCAAACCAGACCAACTTTGAAGGGTGTAAGGTCCAAAGACAGATTCTGACAACAGGACCTACAGAAACATGTAGCTGCACGAAACAAGGGGCACTCGCTATATGTGCAGTCCGTGACATCATATGTTAGGAAGAATAGAAGTACAAACTACCATGTTTCCTGTACACAACTGAATATTTAATAGATTTGAAAAACTGATTCGTTATAGCTCAAGTTCATCGGTTGTCAGAGTCCAGACTACAAGTTCCAATAGAGTCAAAACATCACTAAGAAAGCATATTTCTCCAAAACAATGGACTACCCAACTAAATTTATTGATCTCAGAAAATGAAGCCAGAACATGAAAGAAGGCTAGATACTTACCCATCTGAGGATATACTCAGCAGCAACTATTGCAGTGGCGTATGCTCTCATTGACCGGTTGATTGTGGAAACCACAGTAGCACCATTAGGAGCTGTCAAAGCCGAGAGGGATCCACAGAACTCCAAAGGATTGGCAACATGCTCAATCACCTGTAAAAGAAAGTTCAATCCATATTCCAGATACAAATTACATTGGTTAACAAAGCTGTAAACTAAACGACCCCCGACGCCCGCAACAACAACAAAAAAAGAGGCAGTGGTCACATGATCTAAAGAATAAAGATTCTATTGTTCAGAATAAGCTTGCATGCTGTATTCTGTTTCAGATTTCACAAGTTTCTCATGATGAGTTATGTTGATGTACACTCAGTGCTAATATCCAGATAGAACCAGACGTATGTGAAATAAAATTAGTCTTATCTAACCTTCTGACCGCATCGAATACAAGTACAAACATATTTTCTCCAATGACTAATACAGACAAAAGTATTGCCACCCTATGATCTAATATTTCAAATAGGTAATTATGCTCTATCAGATAAAAAGATGGCACAAATGGAAAGCTCCAAGCAATAAAGTGCAGGACAACCATGGTCTTTTTCAGTATTATTGAAAACACAAGGCTACTCCATACTATTTTGAAGGAGAGGATAAATACAGCTGGAACCAAAAGTATGCATACCTCAAGAGAAATTACAGCATCAAACAGCCTTTTCTCTTTTACCAGTTCCTCTGCATATAAACAATTCACATATAAGTTTCCTCCAGTCACAGTCAGAAATTTATCAGGGAGCAATAAATTAGATATCCAAACTCATTCTCATAAAATTTGAAAGGTTTCCTTATGTGCTAGTGCTATGACTAGTTCCTACATACAATTAATCAAAACTGTAACCATATTAAGTACTAGCAAAGTTTACAGCAAATAATCTACACAGCTTAGCCCACATATGTGAACTAAGGACCTTACTCCTAAAAACCATTACATCAAAGTATGGTGGCAATGGAAAAGAACTCCCAGGGTCAACTCAGCAGCTCCTCTATCATTGTTCAACAGAAATTCAATAGGTGCAGGGAGGGAGGGAAGTACCAGCTGTTGCACAACAATACTCAATCGAAGCAGTAGTTGGATCAGATGCCTGAGAAGATAAGTACCAAGAATCACTGACTGAAGCGAAGTTACGGATTTTTGTGCTTACTATAAGATCCTAAAATAACTATTGAGACAAAATGTCTAAATTCACCTAATAATTACATGATCAAGAGTTTGCACATACCGCATGAATACTTGCAATCTTAATATTCTTGTCAACAGCATCAATTGCAGTAACCGTAGCACCCATTCGAGCAAGAGGCTGCAATCCAACCGAAAGATAGAACCATTTTATTACCCTTTTCCAGATTGATCACAGAACAAAGAAGCACTTCTTACAGTCTACAATTGCACTCAGAACACCCAGAAGGGATTGCACCAACATTAAGATATAATGTGACACTTTCAAACAACTAATAGTATATTAATCCATAGTTGCAACATATATTAAATTAATTAGTAATATCATGTGCAATGTTCCAAGCAGATCTAACACAGGTGTTGAGGTTCACATCCAAAGTCACAAAGGCAATGAAAAATGAAAATAAAAAAAACCATTTTCCTTGTTTTCTACATACCATTTTTTATGGAGAGTAAGTACAAAAATAGATGATGATGGTGATGACAAATGATTGAAATCCACATCAATAAGATTGCTCTTACTCTCAGGTAGGTAACATGTGCTGTTAGGAGTTTCATTAGTTTAAAAAATTCAAGTCAAAATGCCCACTGCTAAAAGATTATTGTATATGTGATAATAACCTCAACCTAAATCTGTAACCAGCTTGCCTATCCATTCAATAGATTTCATCAAGCAATGTTGAAGCTAAATTCTATCTGTTGAAAATTACATATGAAATTCATAGTGTAAGCCACAAATAACTACCACGTCCCATTCCAAACTGTAAGTCGTTTTAGGTTTGTCCTACACTTTTGTAGCTTTGACCAAGTTTATAGAAAAATGCATAATTATCTACAACATCAAACAAGATTCATTAGATACACCATGAAATTTATATTCTGATAGTGCACCTATTTGATATTTTAGATATTAATATATTTTTCTATAAACTTGGCGAAAGTTAGATAAGTTTGTCTTAGGACAAAACTAAAATGACTTTAAATTTGAAATAGACGGTATATCATAAGCCATATGAATACATGTCAGCACTAATAATCCCATTCTCCAAATACATACTCCAAGGAACAAAGTCCATGCATGCACAAGATCAATCCACAAAAAGACCACCAAGGTGGAGGGGAGAACCTATCATCACAACCAGTCCACCACCAACTCAACCCCTTAAGTAGTATAAAGATATGAGCCATTGCACAAAATACAAATTCAAAATAAGTGGATAAACAAAATGCCAACCACCATATGTAAGTATCTGTTTCACAATATATATAATTGTAGCCAAATGATCCACACACTTGTTCCATTAGAAAAAATATATATATTGGTCCTTTACTATGTTAAGTGCCAACAGCGATCTGCAGAAATTATTGACAGAGAGAAGCTTTCTACCTCTGACAGAATGCCACCTCCACATCCAACATCAATAACTTTGAGACCTTCAAGTGGCTTAGATGAATTTGGATCCCTCCTGGATGAACGAATATGCACACTTCTTCAGTTAGCTAAAAATTAACAAACAGTATGTGTTGTTTCATAAGCCATGTCAGTTTACAGTCCAAACAACGAAGTTTGGACCCAGACATACATACAAATGGAGTACAACACAAATTTATGAACACCATTACTGACTTGGTTAGTCTAGTAAAAGCACAGTAATTTACTAGCTTTTACTAGCTCAATCTAGAAATCAATTGTTTAGGAAGGCACTGCCAACGGAGACCAGGAACACCTTAAGAGATGATATTCACAAACAGCATGATTTATCAACTCACGCTTTAAGATGGTACTATACACCATCAAAGGAACATCAGAGTTTATTGTTCATGATTGGTAAAATGAACATGTTAGTTCAAGGGGCGCAGAACTGTACCTGAAATGTCTACAAAGAGTGGAGCGGATAAAAGACAATCGGGTTGGATTCATCACATGCAAAGGTTTGAATGGACCACTAGAATCCCACCTGTTTATTCCAGAAATAGCACTGTCATCAAGTAAGCTACAACATATAAGGAGAAAACTGTAATTCACTACCAATTTTAGCATTTCATCTATGATTTAGAGTAAGTAACAGTGTTATCTGAACAGTCCTATGTTATTCAGGTCTAATCCAATCTGCGTGCTTCCTTGAAAATAGCTAGCAACATGCTGATATTCATAAACATGTGTGGCGATCCAACAGCACTAGTTATAGCATCAATGTCTACATCCATCCCCAGCCAAGGGAAGTAACAAAAAATGAAGGATGGTAGAGGTTCTATTCAAATCCGGCCGGAAACGGTTGCCAACTAATCTG
Organism: Hyparrhenia diplandra; assembly: GCA_015847255.1. Classification (NCBI taxonomy): domain Eukaryota; kingdom Viridiplantae; phylum Streptophyta; class Magnoliopsida; order Poales; family Poaceae; genus Hyparrhenia; species Hyparrhenia diplandra. The sequence goes on along the minus strand of JADLZK010012449.1, from coordinate 1,742 downwards.
TTAAACTTTGCCTCACATGTTACAGCCTTACAGGCGCTGTTTCATTTCAGCACCATCCTTCAAATACGCGCACGCGCTCAAACATGCCGTCATCCAAGCTCACAGACACTCAAAGTTTCATCCAGACAACTACGAATAAGCAAGCACGGGAGATCGTCGATCGTCCTAGGCAAAGGAAAGAAGGATCTCATTTCTCACCAGGTCTCAGCGATGGAGGCGAACTTGGCGACCTCTGCAGGGTTCAGCGACGAGACAGTGGGACCGCCACCGCCTGACCTCGACGGACCTCGAGGCGGAGATGGAGGTGGTGGCGACGGCGGCGGCGGGGCCGAGGAAGAGGCCACAGAGGAAATCCTGCTCCATTGGGGGAGCAGGGCTTGGATTCGTGCCCTGCCGTGGAGTGGGGAGGCGGAGGAGAGGAAGGCGCGGCGGAGCATCACCGGACCAGTTTAGGACCGGGGGCCGACACGGCGGTGTCCGCCTGAGATGAGAATTTTGATATTTAACCAGACATTCGCAAGCCTGGGAGGGGTAGTATGGTATTTCCTCATATCCCTAACAGTGCAAAAGGTAGCCTAGAATTTCTAAAGGACTTGTTCGCCTTACTGCTGTCTTCGTTTTGTGAGAAAAAAGTCTTTATTTGCGTGGTTGGTTGGTTGGTCTTGCATCTTTGGTTTTTAGAGAAAAAAACATTCTTTGCCTCAAATTTAACAAGGCCATTTCAAAGGAATTTGCATGATGAGGGTCAAATATAAAAGACTTGCGAACTTCAGGTTATATTGTGACGGGGCTTGCGAATACCTAGTCCCTCGTGCCTGCGTGGCACCGATGATGGTCGCGCTCGGCAAGCGGCCAATGCACCGGGCTCACCGTTGGACTTGTGGGTCGACCTCCTCCGTGAGGTGGAAGATCCGCGCGGCGCACATCATGGGCATCCGATCCGACGGCCCTTGCCGTCGACCTTGGTGTGGCGGTCCTTGTTGGAGCTCCATTTGGGCCCGCCGCGCCCCCCGCCCCGCCGGTGGATTTGGAAGGATCCCGCCCCGGATGAGCTTTGAAGCGTTGCCTTTGCCGCAAGATCCGGGCTCCATGGTCGCGCCCGCCGAGACGACCTCGGCCTCCGCATCCTAGCCCATCAAGGCGCTGTCGACGCTCCCCACACGCCCGCGCGGGAGTTCTCATTACGGCAAACCGATGCTCCACCACCGCTTTCAAAAGCATTACAAGATAAGGAGGAAAACTTTCCTCATAACTTTTATTTAGCTAGGGCAAGGAGAAAGAAGAGGGATGGAGGGACGAGAAAGAGATCAATCCCTCCTTCCTCATCACCAAACGAACTCGTCGGAGATGGAGCTGTGGAGGGCCTACGGGGACTAAGGAGGGGGGTCGGCGCGACGGGTGGTTAGGAGAAGAAATGGGGAAGAGTACTACTAGGAGTGATACTCACCGAGAGCGGTGAGAGGTTTGGTCACGGCCAAGATAGCAGCGAAGATTAGCTCGTACTCCATGGAGGTTGGGGTTGCCATGGGACGAGTTTCATGTGTGCGGCTTGAACCGGGCCCAGGGCGTGCCGCCGGGCGGGGAGCAGGGGATCACAAAGGGGGTGATGAGATGGAGGTTGTGCCAATTAATCTAGAACATTCAATTGCCATCCAACGGCTCTTGCTCATCGTCCCCGAATAGAATGAAAAATTACATACGCTGGAAAAAATGATACTCCCTTATATTTGAAATAAGGACTT
>JADLZK010012448.1:0-12517 GCA_015847255.1 Hyparrhenia diplandra | reverse complement strand
AAGACAAGAAGCGCTAGCACGAAGCTTCGAGCGACGCCTATGACAAGATCAACCGACGAGGGTCCCTCACGCCCTCGCCGCGTTTGGGAGGGCGCCCTAGAACCTCGGGCTGGCCGGGCACGCCTCCTGCATACTGCTGTTCGGCGAGGAGCCCGAGGCGCGAGGACCCACGCAGCAACCAAGAGGCCCTAGCGGAGGCAAATGGGCCTCGAAGTGTGGCGAAGCCTCGCCGCATCTGTCGCCACGTGAGGAGCACGAGGCCTCCTCGCACTCGACCACTACGCCGACCTGATCGGCGAGAACCGCTGGCGCAAGGGACACCATCAACGCCTCGACGCAAGGCCGGCTCGCCGACAAGAACGCGCCTCCCGATCGATCGTAAGCACTACCGCTGAGCGACCACGCATAAGCGCCCTCAAGACTTCGCAAAGAAGTTTATCGCTGAGGCCACGACAGAGATGGAAGACGAGAGCCGCTGCCCCACGCCGGCGCGCCGCCTCACGTGAGCCCGCCTCCAAGACGGATCATCGGTCCTCGAGCCTCGAGCTCGAGAAGACCGAGGGCATTCGCCACGCATCCACGACGCCCCCATTTCCTTCTCGCCCGAGCCCCGACCCTCAAGTGTATAGCACAATGGGGAGATCCGACCGCCATTATGGCCTCCGAGGACTACCGCCGACGCTAGCTGGGGCAGCGACAATGACTATTTCCTCATCACCGAACCTCCCCGCTTTTACCTTGCGATCGCGCGATCGTGGCTCGAGCACTCCCGAGGGCACCATCCACAACTAGGAGGACTTTCGCGGCGAAGTCTCGGCCGCAACCGCGGTACCTACACCGCACCGAGCACGATCGGGACCTCCGAGGTGCAAGTGTAGAAGGGAAGGCTCAGCGCTGACTACATCAGCGCTTCTCCAAGTTTCCCGAACAACTCTCTCCGAGGCCTCCGACTCGGGTCATCACCGCCCCACGCTCGTAAGCACCACCGCGAGACTTGTATCCACGAGCCTCTGGCCAAGAAGCCCAAGACCGTGGAAGGAGCTCGACCTCGCCTACCGCCACGCCGAGGGGAGAGGACGCCGCCGCCGCCGCCACCGCAAGGGCAAAAGTCTCAGGGTCGACGACGACGCCGCCGAGGGATCCGGCCTCGCCAAGAAGAAGAAGAACAACAAGAACAAGCGCCCCTCGAGACGACGACGACGCTATTTGGTGCTCGCCATCAGGCGACAAGCGCAAGGTCAGCAAAGGTGGCGCGAATCTGCATCCCCAAAGAGCACTTCGACAAGATGCTCGAGGTACCGCTGCCTCGCGCTACGAGGTCTGGGTCAAACACAAGATGAAGGACTGCCGCTCATGAAGAAGCACGTGATGGGCACGCCGCGGGAGGAGACAAGGACGACGACGACAAGGCCACGGGCCTCCCGGACGAGTTTGACTGCGTGACATCTACATCGAGGACTCCGCCGCCAACGTGGTCTTCGGGGAGCTCCCGCCAGAATCCAAGCGCCGGCAAAGCTCACCCGCCGCGAGGTCCTCTTCACCGAGCCGGGCGACACCCGCCTACCTCAAGTGGTCGAAGCTCGCGATCACGCTCGACAAGGCTGCAACCATCCATGACACATCCCCGCACTCCCGGGAGGTACCCGCCGTCAGCCGACCCCCATCATCGGCACTCAAGCGCCCTGGGCAAGGTGCCGATGGACTCGCGTGGCAGCGCCTCAACCTCCTCTACATCCACGCCAGCTTCCAAAGCCCCTGGCATCCCCAAGGCGCGACTCCGGCCTCGCGAACCGATCCCACGGCGTGGTGCCGGGGATGCAGATGGTCCCGGCGCGCGATCGATCTCCGCTCTCACCTTCGCAAGACTCTGACAACTTCCGCAAGGAGGTCCTCACGCTCGAGGTGCCTCTTCGTGAATGCCGTACCACGCCGCTGGGGCGGCCGCGCTACCTCAAGCTCAAGATCCCCGCCGGCGGGGTCATCACCGCCGACTCCACCTTCGAAAGCACGCCGGCCGTGGGCCGCCGCCGCCCAAGACGCCGACGCGGGGCAATCGAGATCGAGGAGATGCTGCCAAAGATGATGGCTCGGGGCCAACGCCGAGGACTCCTGTGAGCTCAAAAAGGATGGCGAGCACGAGCTCACGCCGAGCTCCCGACGGTGGCGAGCACGAGCTCTTCCGCCGAAGCCTCGACAAGGCGTCACGGGCACGCTCGAGCTCGGAGAAGGACGCCAAGGAGGTCACGGCCGACAAGGGAGGGCGCATCTCTCCGTGGGTGCCGAGCTCACCCCCAAATAGAAGCGAAGCTCGCCGACTTCCTCCGCTCAACCTCGATGTATTCGGCTGGAGGGCCTCGGATATGCCGGCATACCGGGAAGTCGCCGAGCACTCCTTTGAACATTAAACCCGGCTCTGGGCCGTGAAGCAAAGGCTTAGACGCTTCGACGACGACGACGCCGTGCAATCGCCGAGGAGATAGATAAGCTCTTAGTCGCTAGGGTTATCAAGGAGTGTATCATCCCGAGTGGATAGCCAACCCCGTACTCAGTTAAGAAGAAGAATGGGAAATGGAGGAGTGTGTTGATTACACTCGTCTCAACTAAAAGCATGCCCAAAGGATCCGCTTCCTTTGCCGCCGATCGACTCAAATTGTTGACTCCACCTCCGCGCGCGAGACACTCGCTTTCTGACGCCTACCCGCTACTCACCGGATCGCGATGAATGAGCTCCATCAGCCGCCACCTCCTTCATCACTCCGCTTGGCGCATTCTCGTTACGCAACAATGCCCTTCGGCTTTGAAAAACGCCGGGCGCTTACCTTCCAAAGGTGTATGCGTAAAGTCTTCAAAGAGCTCTCGAAAGCTCGTAGAAGCATATGTCGCATCATATCGCTAGTCAAGACAAAACGCCGAAAGAGCTCATCCCCTGACTTTCAAAGAGGTCTTCGCCAAGCTCCGCGAAGTTTGGAGTCAAGCTCAACCCCTCAAAAATGCGCTGGGTCCTCGAGGGAAGTTGCTTTGGCTTCATCGCTCCTAACGCCGCATCGAGGCTCAATCCCGTAAAAAAATGCCGCCATCACGCAGCATGGGGCCGATTAAAAATGTCAAGAGTGTGCAACGCTACGTGCTGCCTCGCGCCGCTTAAGTCGATTCATAGCCCATCTCGAGGAACCCGAGCCTTCCGCTGCATAAGTTGCTAAAGAAAAACTGAGCGCTTCGCTGGACCGACGCAGGCCCAAAGAAGCCCTCGACTCGCGGGGCAGCCTCCTGCAACCGCCTGCGGGTTTCGCCGCGGCCAGCGCCCAACGTAACCAATCCTCCTACATCTCGCCACTCGAAGGTGGTGAGCACCGCTCGCCGCATTGAGAGAGAGGGAGGAAGGGCACGCACTCAAAGTACAGCCGCTGTACTTTATCGCTGAAGTCCTCACCCGACACCAAGACTCGATACACTCAAACAAAAGCTCAGCGACTATGTAAAAAGGCCTCTACAAATGCTGCTGAGGGCTTTTCACAAGGCTGCCGTCCGCCTTCCATTAGGGTCTCTAAATGTCCGACTTTACGCACTCAAAAACCTACCGAGGGTCTCAGAATACACTTTTATCACAGACGGTTTTCTCGCGGTCTCAGGACCTCGCTTTTTGCTCGACCAGAGTGAACAAAGCACTCTATAGACAAGTTTTCCTATGAAGCGATCGTGCTTTTCTCGGGTAACGCTACGCATACACGCAAAGATGAATAAAGCGATCGTGATCCCTTCCAAAGTTACCGACGCATGGGCCCAATGTGCGACCGCGGGACGACTTCGCATGTAGCCGCATCTCGCGGTCAAAGGGCGCCTCAGAACGGGCCACATGCCGACGTATCGCTCGCACCGCCACCAGAATCGTTAGAATCTTACAGTACACGCTGGCAGAAAAGTGTTCCGTGGACACTTTCCTTAATACGCATTAATTCGAATGCAACCGCCTGCATCGCTCGGGTCACCCATACTGACGCCGCCACACGCCGCCTCGGTGGGTTTGTACTACTTACGTACTTCGCTTATCCGCCTGCGGAACGCGGGATTCGCTTTGCGCATAATTCCTCGCCTTTTGTACCGGATCAGTTTTTTTATGTTTTACATGCACGCTAGCACCTAAAAATCGACCGGACTGGTATGCGAGACTACGACGCCATAAATGGACCCATCGACCGTGAATCCTCTAGAAAATTAAAGACAAGCACCGCCATGTGTGTCTCAACGAGGTTGACGTTTCGTGACGCTAATTTTCGAGCGCCGGCGTAAAAATCATAAAAACAACTTACGCCAAGCATCTGGGTGATAGACAGTTCAGAATTATCCTGAGGCTTGAGACGCTTCTTAAAATGCTTGACGCTCAGGTCGCACAAATAATAATAATAATAATAATACGATGACGTGATAGACTTGGGTATTTTAATCGTCCGACACCACAAAAGATTGATATTATTAATAATGTATATAATACATATACATAGGTCCAAACAAATGGCCGGACGCCGCAAGAGTATTAAAAAATTCAAGTGTATCGATTAATTTTCACACGCGACCCGCTGTTCGGCACGCCACGCATTGTTCACAACACAAATAACACAGCTTCACGCGTATGTAATCCACCTCGCCTGCGTGGATTAGAAGGGAACGTGGTAAACTCATGGTTTACGGTAATCGGGGCCACGCCGCCGGGCTGATGACATGTTCCATAAGAAAACCCTACGATCTTTTTCTAATATCACCCAAAATTGAACGGTTCATCGCTCAAGTCAAAAATCCTAATATAAAGAAAAAGGTAGCCATGTAAGTGTTTGTTGCATACATGGTCTTTATCGCCAAAACAAAGATAGGCACAAGATGGAGCCGCGACTTCGAAGTGTACCCTCGATGATCCAAAATGAGCTTGATTCATCGCGAACCATCAAGTGGTGTGCCTCGTAGAACCCACATGTCTTGTTATTAGGTTGGCGTCCCCAAGATCGCAAAACATATGAAACACAAAGGTTATTCGCTGAATGGAAACTCAAGTGGCAAGTGCACAACTTCGTAGAGAAGCACAACAATTACTTTTGCATACTTGGCGTGGACCACAAACTTTTAAGGCCCTTGTCCCCCTTCGATTGAAAAAAATGCTCAACAAAGGCTACACATGAGTAAAATATAAAAATGTCACATTCTTTTCTATTTTAGTAAATATAATTAAGAAAAAAATGCATGGCCGATGTAGGTTAGAAACACCAATCGCTGTATTAAAGTTTTCAATGGGAGCTGCCGTGCCTTTTTGGTACCGGGCGCAGAGTCAATCTAAATAGACTTTCCTCCACTTGATAGCTATGACAACAAAGAATCCAAGCAGTTGCCCCGATTATAAAACATGACAAAAGTCCTTTGTCATGATGCTCCTCCGAGGGCCAAATTTAGATATGTACGCCCCTGCCGAGGCGCTCCATCATCCTTCAAATTTCTTCAAGGTCAATGGCTCGTGATCAAGAAAAGCCAACCGACAAAGATGAGGCCCCTCGCTTCTGGAAAGCGTGCATCTTGGAATAGAGTAGCATGCAAAGCAAAATTTAGTGTAAGCCATAGATGAAAGAGGCATCCCGAAAAGAGTCCACAATAGAAGAAATTGTACTCACAAAGTGTCATGCGCCGGGCGATGGCCACATCCAATCATCCAAAGCAGGTCAAACACACTACAAGAAGAAATCGTTAAACCGCGATTTGATTCCAAAGGACGGATTTACATATCATCATCACGCATTTAACTGTGATGAAATTTGTTTTCCGGCCGTATGAGCCCCAAAGGATATTCATGTACCACTTTAACTCGCGATGCTTTTATCGACCGGCCACAATGTATGATTTTTAATTTTTTCATACTTAGCTAGCCCAAAAACTATAGGCACGCTATATAATATTAGTAACACCGGAAAACTATAAAATATGATTGCAAGAAGAATAAAACCAAAAGATGATTTGTTAAATTATTTGACACAAAATAATTGTGTTAATTTGTTATTACATATATGGTATATGGCACAATTAAAACTATTCTCCATATATATGGTGGGTTGGGAAAAATGCAGCATAAGGGATTTGGAAACTCATGTAGGAAAGTAGGAAAATGTAAATGTTCTATTTATTAGTCTTAAATATTTTTTTATTTTTTTTTTTAGAATTACATAGTACAACGCAGACACTCATAACATGCACGACACCTCACCCCTATGAACACACGTGATGCAAATCCTACCCCTATGAGCACCCTCCGGGGACCGGTGCACCCGATGTATCCGAGATTCTCGGTCACCATTGGCGCCGTCGCCGACGGAACGCTTCTACCACGGCAATGCATAACGCCAAAATCCCGAAAATCCTGCAAGAAAAGGTGCGCGAGTACCCGTGATTTGAACCTCATGGGTAGCGGCCCCAATCAACCGCCCTACCATTGACTACGAGCCAATTCGCATATTTTTTATTTCTTAACCGGCCCAGACTTCACTGGAGTTGGCGCCTAGCATCCTGCTGCAACGGCGCGTTTCAGCACTGGAGTTGGCCCCTGTGGCATTTGGTAAAAATTAAATAGAAAAAGGCAAACGTGGCCCCGGGCCCATTCACTTTGACCTGGCCCAGCATTTAAATGCTAAAATAAATAGAAAATAAGTGGGCTCGGTGGAAATCAAGCTCCACGTAAGATGCTACCTGGCCAACACTGTTGCTGCAGAGGGCCCATTTTTCCCCATCCCATGCTGCCAGAGCAGGCCAAATCCTTTTTTTTTCATCCCGTGTATGGCTAAAAAGCAGGCCCATTTTTTTTTTTTCCATCCCGTGCACGCCCAGCAAGAGGCTCATCTCTTTTTGTCAAAAAAAAAAACCTTTCTTATCAGGTCCCGTGCGTGGCCTAAAAAGAGTGACTCTTTCAAGATTTGAAGAACACCAAGGTAAAACGGCCTGACAACTAATTAAACTACTTATGCACATTTGTTGTGTTGCTTAATAAACAAGTCAATAAAGTTATTTTTTAGAAAAACACCCTCCCTAGAAACCTTCACATGACTCATCCATTTCGATGTCATAAGATGCTCAAACTTTTTATCAAACTTGTGCAACTCAATTTTTTTCTTTTTCTCGCTTTTGAGCTTAAAAGATAATTTTAGTAATTGTTTAATTTAATCTAAAAATATAAGATTTGGTGTGGTACCGTGTTTTGGGCCTTCATAATGCAGTAGAAAAAAGATTCAAGTCATTTCATTAATCCATCTATATTGTACATGCTTCACAAAGGTCATGTGTCATTTCTCAAGAACCATACATAAGCAAGTGATGGATCTCCACATGACTTATCTTCGTTTTTGATGTCCTTAGATGCTAAAACTTTTTCTAAACTTGTGCATGCCACACAAGATGAGGAAACTCCAAGTTTTAGAATTTTCGTGAGATGTTTTGCTATTTTATTTTATTTAAATGAATTTTTTATGTGTTTAGACGCTTATAATTGTAGGTTGAACTAAGTCTACCCCTTAAAACGATCCAAAATGGTGCCAAATTTCTACATTAGGTCCTTCACATCCCCTAGGATCCGGTTTTAGCCATGGAAGATGGTAAAATATTTTATTTCCAAGGAAACTCACTTCCTTTCTCGCTTTTGAGCTTATAAATAAATTTAGTAATTGCCTAATTTTATCTCAAAAAATCTAATATTTGGTGTGGGGCTATGCTTTTGGAACTTCATGCATGTAGAAAATTTTCGTTGTCATTTTGACAATCAAATATTATACATGTTTCATAAAGGCCATACACCATTTCAAAGAAAACCCAACTACAAGTGATGAGTCTCCACATGACTCGCCTATTTTTTGATGTACTAAGATGCTAAAACTTTTCTTAAACATGTGCATGTTACAAGATGAGAAAACTCCAAGTTTTAGATTTTTCAAAGATGTTTTGGTTATTTTATTTCATTTAAATGAATTTTAAGTTTTGGACGCTTATAATTGTAGGTTGAACTAAGTCTACCCCCGCGTAAAACGCATCCAAAAATGGTGCCAAATTTACATTAGGTCTCACATCGCTTAGGGAACTACTTTTTAGTCATGGAAGATGGTAAATATTTTATTTCCAGGGCGTGAATAACTTCTCGCTGCTTTTGGAGCGACATAAATAAATTCAAAGAATTACGTATAAATAAATTCAATAATTGTATAATTTGTGTGTGGGCCATGATTTGGGACTTATGCATGTATAAAAGTTTCAAGTTATTTTGATACCCACTTATTGTACATGCTTCATAAAGATCATGCCATTTTAATGAACCCTAGGTATTAGTGATGAGTCTTCACATGACTCATCTTTTTGTCATCATATGATGTGCACTTCACCATATACATATTCAATTTAGATGGTTTCTGTGAGTTGCCTTAGTTCAAAAATTTAATTACTTTACTGCTCCACACGTAAATTTTATTAAATTATGATGAGATAAGAGTCGTGGAAACTTAAATAATGGGCTTATATGTATTGGAACGCTGACCTGAATAGCAAAATTGCCTTCCGAAGGGGATTTAAAATAGTTTTTTAGATCAAAGGCATTCCCCGGCTTTATTGAAAAGCGTGAATTAATACATTTGATCTTAACCCGGTGTGTTACCTGTATCATAAGTTTTACGCACTTCACGGTGCGGCCGCCTAAAGACATCTAGATAACTTCTAACATACCTCTAACCGACATCAAACAACTAACGGCGATAGCTAACAAATCCGCGGCCAAGGCACGCTTTCACGCTTAAGCCTCGTGAGCTCGACAGTACACAAAGAATCAAAAGAAAATGCACGACAAGTCTTATCATGATTATCGCCTTTGCTTTCGCCAAGTGAAGTAGTCGCCTTCAGCCTTTGGCGCATTCAGCATTAGTGCCCGCATCATCTCATCAGCCATAGGTTCCATTTTCTTCTTGAGCAAAGGTCTCCAGGACTTGATCAAAGACCAAAGTCTTGTGGATGATTCCCCTTTCGTGAAGCTGTGACTTTCTTGTTGACGCCATATCATTCTTGTCTTCCATAACGCCCACAACGCACCTGCCAGCTTTTCTTTTGTTGCACTCCGTGATTGAATTCTATCTTGTACAGCCGCCCAAATAAAGATCTTTTTACTTTCAAGGGATTCTAGACTTCCATAGATTGATCATCCTGCCTATCCTCAATACCTCCCTCTTTAATAAACTTATATAAAGATCTTGTAGAGTATCTCTTCGATGGTTCCAAAGCCCATAACATTTTGTTCCCTTTCCTTCTTCTAAGGTAATGTGTTCTAAAAAACTTCCATTAATTCCTCGACCACTCTTCCTCATAGCACCCCATTGTCGTCTCGTTGATGTTCCATTCTTGATTAATAAACTGCTCTCAGCCAATCGATATCTCTTGATATGTAGCTACTTTATATAGGTTTGGGAATCTAACACAAAGAGGACATTCTCGATCCACACATCTAACCGTAATCCGGTTTGTTTTCCACTTACCACCTCCAAAGCAGTCCTTCCCACCAAACCATTCCCTAGCATCTAATAGTGATCTCCGTAACCGAGAGCCTTTCCTTTGTTTTATTTGAAATATACTTTTTATTTCTCGTTTCTTTTTTCATATTGAGCAAACGACATTATTCTCATCTCTTTCTAACTGTCAATCCACTTTTACTAATAAGCAAGTGTTCATAACTCTAAAGGATTTAAAATGCTGAGCGCGAACCCCCGAAAATTTCGTGGAAAATTTTGCACAAATGGGCCTTTTCGACTCGATTTGGCACATGCAATTACCGCTTTGCTCGCCCAATTGAACAACACCGCCTCTCGCAAAACGCTGATTTGGTAGTATTGCGCCGCAAGATATATTCCCGTCACTCGCCACCGGGCCCCAAATGAAAGCCCAAATTCCCCCAAACCCCGACACGCCGCAGCCCACCGCTCCTGTGATCCCGGCTGCCGAAGCCACCGGGCCGCAGCCTCCACCCACCGCACCCCCAAATTCTCCATCACGCCACCGCAAGTCCACTACATCCTTGGCCACTCATAGCCTACTAATCACGGGCCTGGACAGATCCAATTCACTATGTCATGAGGGAAGAGCTGAAAAAGCCCCTCAAGATAAGACCTGACCTAGTATTGACTCGGGTGAAGTTGGGGGCGGCGGCATGCATGCATGACGGCCGGTGCCTCTTCTACTAGCTGACCGTCCGATCAAGTACTGACGCAGATGACTCAAGGCCATCTAAGTTGGTGGGTAAAACGAGCTGCCATGATAGGAAAGGCTTGCAAGAAAGGCCAAATGGAGGCAAATAGCTTGTTGCGATAGTACTATAAAATAAGGCTGTCTCTCCCTCTCAAAGGCTACCGAGGCAGTGCAAAATTGTTTCGTTGTGTTCGGTGGAAGTGTCTCTCCTCCTTCCTCGCTTCCATTGCTTTTTGTTTTCAATAATAGCAGGTCATGGTATTTGGTCTTCAAAAATTAGCTCCTATGAATCCGATTAGCCGCAGTGCTTAGGAGCTTGCTATGAATTTGTGGAGATATGCACCTGTTGTTTCAAAAATCTAGTCATATAGGCTCCCATGTACTTGTCTCGCTTAGGACCTTGTGTCACTGTTTGAGTTACATGAATGGGACATTGCTCGGGCCAGCTTGAATAAGTAGTTCAAGTAGTACGGCCCTGTTGTCAACAAAAAAAGTAGTATGTCCATAAAATCTTGAAAAGTAGATATTAACCTCGACTACCTTTTGACAAGTGTATATATACTATGGTATTTCACTACAAGAAATTTGGTTTGGAGTATATATTCTACTTTCACTTGCCACCTCTCAAAACCCTCCTAACTTGCTTTAATGAATAAGTTTGATTTTTGTCCAAAGGAAACAATGTGTTGTGTGATCTCGCTAATCTACTACTACAAGGAACTAAGGAGTCGACCACGCCGGTAAATTTCCAAATATGATATGGAGAAGGGTGCCAATACTATGATCCGGGCAAAGAGGGTGACTCGTGATTATTTAAGTGATGATACACGCTTTAGTAAATGGCATAATAATAACTATGATATTTTGTTCTTTCAGATCTAGAAGAGGCAATAGCTAAACGAGATGCTACGGTGGATAAGGATTCTATAGCATTTAATACATTCACCATAGTAATCATGAAGAACCGAATCAACGGATGTCACATACTTTTAGGTATGTTACATACTCTAGTCCCTCGACTCGCATTAGTAATCGATGTGGTCCTCTCTGCTCTCCATTATATTGGCCTTTTATAAGAGTTAAAAAAATTATTTACTAGGCTTACTATACTAATAATACTATGAATGAACCATTATCATTTTCATTCACACTTATAGCATTCAATTAGTAGTTTCTATATTACACGCTTAAACCAAATACTAAGATTCGGGCCAGATTAATTTGACTCACCCCTCTTGATATCGGGCCAAGCCATGCTTAATCTAGTTACATCTATTTTAGTACTCAATATTTTTTCTCAAGGAAGTGTTGTGTATTGCTTTTGTTCTACAAATTCTAATCGTAGGTACTCACCCCTCGCTTCAGAAAGCAAAGAAGAAGCCCTTGTCCAACAAAGTGTTAAGACATCAAGGTCAAGCACTAGCTTAAAGTGCAGGTAGGCCAAATACTGCTTTTGGTTCCTTCTCCGAGATCCCCTTTGGCTTTGCCTGCATGTAGTTGCGGATTATTCAAATTTGCACCTTCTCCCCGATTGATGAGGCTATAGCGTAAATTTGCTGGGTTGAAGAGATGGAAGAATCGCGGTTTGTGTTTTTATATAGGAATACTTGTTAATAAAATAACATTTTGTTATTATTGAAATGCTATGGCATATGCTCATTCAGATTTGACAATTGATTTAAGTGGAGTTCCTATTGTGCTGGATAATACAATGTATATGTTGTTGGATGTAATAAATATATTAATAATAATGGATTGCTTGTCATACGTGCTATAATTATGGGCAGAAAAAAAATTGTAAAACGGGCCGAAACTAGAATGCATTTTAAAGGCGTATCGTAAATGGGTCGAAAGAAGAGTGTAAATGGCTTAAAAATAGATTGAAATGGGCCGAAACACAGCAAAAAGGGCCCATGTTGATGTTGGGCTCTCAATAAAATGGGCTGGGTGCCATCACCATCCACGCCGCCATCCATAACCATCCATGTCATCATCCATGATTACGCAGGTAATTCATCCGCGTGACGGTAATTTTCCGCCACGTGAAATGGGCTCGGCTGACTAACCGTGCCCTCGCTCTTCGGGTGACGCGCTTAAACTGGCCACCAATTCGGGCCAATCTCGTGATGGATTTTGACAGATCTACACGCAGTCAATCCATGACGCCAATCCGTGATGATTTTTTGAAACCATCACGCATCTTGTTTGCCGACGGATTTTTTCGCGCTGGATCCGCGACGTAAATTTTCCATCACGACAGTGATCCTGTAGTGACAGTCAT
>JADLZK010012447.1:0-73389 GCA_015847255.1 Hyparrhenia diplandra | reverse complement strand
ATCCCAACCAAGCCTCAATGGCCGATACCGCTAGATACTCTTCAACAAGATCTCGAGTCGATTGTTGGGAAATAACCCTCTTGAAAGCTTTAAAAACACTTAACAAGACTTGGACTTGAAGGCTCAGGCTTGCACTCAAAAACGTTCTCGATGCATACGCGAAGACAAGGGATAAGTCTTAACAACTCCCTTCTTACCCTTGTTCTCTTCAACTAAAGGAACCTTATGGTAAAACCAATAGTTGGTCCACCCGTCGCCCACTTATTTTTTCATAGCGGGAGAAATTTGCTTTTGGCCCCGGCGCCTTGAAACGCAACATCCAAAGTACGGTTTTATCAGACGTACGCTGCTCAATTTTCTTCGACTTAAATTGAGTATGAAGCTTCGTAAAAGAACGAGAAAGCATCAATATCCGGTTTCACATTTTGACTCCGATGACCCATAAGAAAACAGACAACTTGACTATTGCATTAGGAGTCAAGTCTTTGCATTTCAATGTTGAATTTCTTGAAAACTTCTTCAAGAAAATTACGAGGGGGGCATGCGAAGACCCGCGAAAAGAGTTCCTTAAAAACTATGCATTCATCGGGTTTAGGTTTGGGAACCTTCTCATCCGGCTCCGCCGGCCTCATCGCGTCCCTCTCGAGGACTCCATCCTTAACCATTTGTTTCAAATCTTCTTCGATCATTTTACTACGACCAAAGGTGAGAGAAATCCTATCGTCGATAACAACTCGGATTCCGAAGCGAAAACATCCGAAAGGCCCCGTGATCCGAACCGTCCCGTTGAGAATTCGCTTCTTCATCTACTTCTTGCTCATGCGAATCGGTCGGAGCATCTTCGACAAGTGCCATTCTAAACAAAAAGAAAAAGATAACAAATCACCTAACAAAATCATAATAAACTTCACGCAAAAGATTGAAGATACAAAATTCTTAGACTTCGATAGAAAATATACCCGACTTAGAAGAATTGCAGTGCATTCGCTTCAAACTTCGGGCAGCTTCGTCTTCGCAAAATTAGCTTCAAGGTCACCGTAAAAAATTTCAAAAAGGTGGCCCTTCTCCGAAAAAGATGAAGAAAACAGGGGGTTCTTCGCTATTTATAGACCTCTTTGGTCAAACGGTCAAACTAGCCGTTAAAAAAAAAGTCCAACTTCAAAGTCTAGCAAAGATATTCGCGAAGTCACAACTCAAATAAAAAGTCCAACTTCAAAGTCTGGGACGACGTTTTCGGATCGAAACAAAGTTTTAATAAAACTTATGATTCGTGGGTTTCATGCCTTTGAAGTCGGCCTTAAGCCCCGAGGGGTCTTTGTTGGGTTCTAACTTTGATTTCGATTTTAAACTTTCGCCCCGGACTTTGATAATTTCAGGGTGCATGAACTATTGGCAAGTGGAGAACGTAATATGAAGACCGAAGGTGACTTCGCGAAGAGTTGGCTTCGCGATCTAACAATAAATATGAAATCAAGAAGATCGGGTCCAAATGTATCAAGCGAAGACGGCCGAAGCCTCGGGCCACTGCGGGTTAAAAGTCATTTCGGAAGAATAAAGAACATGGCGAAGATGAAGACCATGAACGAGGCGTCGCGAAGACAAGAAAAATATCTTATTTGGAATAGTTGCGTCATAGAAGTCCACTTCGAATTCTTAACATTTGTACAACTACGGTCGGGGGGCCTATAAATACCCCCGACCTCCTTTGTAATCGCCATGTTGAATGGCCACTTTGTAAACCATATCATCATCAATAACATGTTGTGTTGAGCAATCTCCCAACAATCCGACAATGGGAATTTGGCAAGGTTCGCAATCCGCATCACGTGCGCCTCGAAGATAGAGGGGTTTACTAAAAACGGCTGAAGCGTTATGTAGCCACAAAGATGGTTAAGCTTGGCGGCTAGGTGAACGTGTCGGATTTTGTTGATAATAGCTTCGTTTATAATACATTTTTTATTTTTGGTAACAAAAGAATACATTAGAAACATGGTTTAATGTTTATGAGCTCTCTAAATCCCCCGTACGACGACATGTTTCACAACATGTTATCGGCACGATAATACTAATATTCCACATTACACATGCATGTGTATCTCATTGAGCTACAAGTATCTCCACTCTTGCTTGAATATTAGTATAGCAGCTATAGTTGTAGCTAGTAGCTATCTTTACGCTTTCCTCATAATCAAAATGGCTAGCTAGCATGCTTTACGCCTATATGGTTCCCGGATGAACTAAGGAATGATTTGCTTTCGATGCATCGTATGCATAAACAATAGATTGGTCTAGGGTGACGACCTAAGATCGGGGGGAGTGAGTTTATGAAATTTTGCTCAATGGAGGCTATCCCATTTGATGGGATGAATAGTTGTGGAACTAAGATATTGGATAACACAATTATGATGATTTAGGATTTATTATGAAGAAAAGGCATCAAGGGATTTTTACATTAAAGGCAATTAGAAAATTCTAGAAGAAAATTCCATGTTAATTTGAATGTTGCATTTTTTTTATATATACATTTGAAGTGTATGATCCATTTTGTTTGTATGAGTACTTGGATCAATTTTCTAGGCTAACTAATAAAGAAGCTAAAGAATGAAATAGTTTTCTAAACTATGTTTTGTGCATGTTAGGTGGAGAACATCCCGATTTTGTAGGAATGTTTGAACATTCTTAAATGCACTTTAAGTATTCTAGCTTACTTGCATAATGAATAATAACCCCCATGTTGAAATATGTGTGTGAATATTTCCCATAAAATTTAATCATAGCATACATAAATGGGCCTCCACTAGTAGTTGGAGATATATAAATTTGTATTAAGCCCATAATAGGGGATATATTTTGAAGTATGCTAGTAATGATCTAATATTGGCATTAGGGGAGAGAAAGCCTATATTTTGAATGCCAAATATTATTTCCATAGAAGAAAAATGATCTTAAGAGAAAATATTCCTTGGATCTTGAAGCGGGGAATAGTATCACACACTAAGTCATACAATAGTTTGACTAATGCTCTTGTGAAGCCCTGAAGCGAGCATATGCGGATATTTTAAAATGAGAGGAGTAACTTGAAGTTATAAACCAGAAGTTGTGTTTACTCGTAGTAAACTAAATGTTATATACTATCAATCTAAAATCTATGGGGACGCCTGTGGGTTCTAGTTTACTGTATACACGTTAGATAGAAACAGCGCGCACCTCACTAGTGTTGGGTATGCAGAACAATATACCATCTCTTGTTTGGGAAATGACAGAGATAGAATATTCTCACATTGTGAGAGTATTGGGAGAAAGAAAATAATTGTCGACAAATTACCTCTTTAATTGCAAATATTTCTCTTATGAGAACCCTGATCCTAAAACAAAGTCCATGGCAAAATCGCTTGTAGCGATTATATCGGTCAATGAAGAAAAGCAATTGAGGTTTAATCTCCTAAGAAGAAATGAATGTTCTGCTATATCTCTGGCAAATGAAACAAATAAAAATCAAATATGCAGTTAAAGTGGATTATGAAAATCCATATAATTCCTGAAGAATATAAATCGCAACTTGTAGAAATCTCATACTAAGTATTAATAAGGTCTAAGGTATATATATTCCTGAATGAATATTCAAGTCTCAAGAAGAGCATGTCCTAGAAGGATTACAATCATTGAATGATTTTATAGTGAATAACTCAATGTCATTGTGTATATCACTCATCTCTCATGCAAGAGAGAATATATCTCATAGAAGAGATTAATAATTCACTAAGAATGAAAGTACATCCTTGAAGGAGTTAATCCATTAAGGATTTATCAGTCAATTCTTGAATAAACACCATTCATTCCCTGAAGTGAATATAAGACCCGAGAGAAAGAAAATGAGGAATCTTAAACACCGTGAAGGTGTCATCAAAACACTTAGAAAGTGTATGAAAAGCTAGCATGAAGTTAATGATATCCTCTAAAAATACCATAGAAGGTATAAGAATAATGGTGGTTTTGGCAATTGAATTATCCCCTAAATGCTTTGAATGCATGGTCGGATTTATTATTTAGTGGTACAATCAAAATCTTGAAGATTCATAGATATACAATTTGAAAATCCATTAATTATAAGTATCTAAACTCTTGTATAAATTTGACACACTATCTAGAAGATATTGAATATTAATTTATTTATCCCCATAATTCTCTCGAAAGGATCTATTTCTTTGAAGGATAATATTTATTTGTTTTTGCACAACTAATTGGTGGTCATTATGCATGAAGCATATTGCTCCCATATAATTCATAGAAGAATTATGAGCCAACTTTTCTTTACACACGTTTATGAAAAGTGTGGTTTGAACAATAAAGTTCAAAGTTTGGCTTTATGAGGGGGGAGCATATTTTATTGAATCTGCCTTTAAGGTAAACCACTAGAATTACACAGATCAAGTAGATCATATTTGCTAAAAACACACTGAAGTTTATGCATAGATTATAAAGATCAATATCTATTAATGAATAATAGAATATTCTCAAGAATATATGACCAAGAAGGTTAAATGTTGTACTCTTTTTTCCCTATGTGAGTTTTTACTCGAAGGTTTCTCACACAAGGTTTTTAATGAGACAATATGTGCAATGCAATTAATGAATGCAATGTACTCTTTTCTCCAAGAACCGTTTTTTCCCACTAGGTTTTTTGGATAGAGTTTTTAATGAGGCATATGCATATCGTGGTAATCGCCCAAGGGGGGAGTGTTGTAAAACACACGGGCTCTACGTCCCGAAGGAAAGGAGAAGGTTGAATCTTAATCCTAGTCCGTTTGTATGTGGGCTCTTACCGAAACTCGAGGTCTTGACAGACTATATATATGTGGGAGCTCTATGTTGTAATCACCAATATTCGATTAATAAAGAATAGTCTCCCTATCTTGTGTCTACTTGTTCTACTTCTTTTATCTACTTTAGCGTGATCATGAGAGACGGAGAGGGGAAGGTCCTAACCGCCGGCAACATATTTTATAACACTCTAAGAAGAGATGACAAATGCATGCTCGCCGATGTCGGATATCTCATCTTTTTGAAGTAAAAAAAGTCATAATTCCTAAACAAGCATTCAAATTAAAAATTCGATTGCAGCATCGTGTTCCCTAAAATAAACTCTTCAAAACAAGACCCTGCATAGATATATTTCGATAAAATTTTTTAACGAACATTTATCTCATGATGAACATGTATTTAAAAATAATCGTCGAATATCACATTAATACTACACGAACATCGCAGAAAAAGCATAGAACATAATATTGATACCATGTGAACATCACATATATAAGAAAATATAAAAAATAAAAAAATAACAAATAAAATTAGTGAAATAATTAATTATAGTCAAATAAAAAGAAGAAAAAATGCTACCCAACATCACAAACACATCGTAGAACATCACATTAACACTACATAAACATCGCTAAATATAGCATAGAACATCATATGTATACTACGTGAACAAAATAAAATATCATGAGATGTAAAATAAAATAAACAAAATTACTGAAGTAATTAATTAGAGTTAAATCAAATAAAAAGAAGAAGAAAATGCTACGTAACATCACAAATACATCGTAGAACATCACATTATAACACTACACGAACATCGAAAAAAATATTGCATATAACATCATCCAGATACTACGTAAAAATCACAAAATATCATGAAACAAAAAGTAAAATAATAAAATTAGTGAAGTAATTCATTAAAGTCAAATAAAAAGAAGAAAAGTGCTACCAAACATCATAAAAAATATCCTAAAACATCAATGTATGCTTACTTAACATCATAAAATATATCGTAGAACATCACATTTCTACTCAAACGGGACATCAAAAAATGCATCATAGAACATCACGTGTGTCTCAGAAAATGAAAAAGTGAAACATAAAACATAAATAAAAAAGTAAAATACAAAAAAATATAAGAAGGAAAAAAAATAATAAAAAAAGACCACCAAAAAATGAAAAATAATTCATGAACTCCAAACACTCCCCGCATGAACTCCCACTAATCGGACCAAAGACTTGACTTAAGGTGACAATACATTATAGCAAAGCTAGCAGAACAAAATAATTCATGTAAACCAACCAAAGCAACCACAATCAACACTAAGCATTTTATCAACAGCCACAAGAAATAAATCGCAACCGAGTTTTACAACTCCAAACACAAAGAAACTAGGACTCTCTGGAAAGCTTATGAAATTAGCTACAAAACACTTTCAGGCCTCAAAGACTAATTCCAACACTAAGCTAACCAAACAGATCCCACAAGACAAACTGCTCTAGCAAAACAATAAACATTTCATCGGTTTGACTCTTATGTAAACAAACTACCATTTACAAACTATAACTCCAAAAGCTATGAAACTTAGACAACAACAAGATATGATAGCACTTAACAAAACATCTTATTACGACACTCCCAAATAAGATCAGCAAGTACATGAAATTAAACAAAAGGTGATTGTCACTCAAACTGATTATTCTATCAACTTAATAAAGTTCTATACCCAAGGTTCTCGAGAAAAATCTAAGAAAATTACGTAAGCTCAGTCATGACTCATACATCATCTTATAAAAACTTGAGCAAGATGACAAGTATATCATGCTACACAAAAATAACAAGGAGCACCTTAAACTAGGCACATAAAATACTTTGTATTATGAAAAGTGTGAAACAACAGATTTCATATGATTCAAGGTTACCATTACTCATGTTAGGCATGCACAAAAATTAGCAACCCAAAATTCTTCATATTTATAGCATTTCTAATTTTTACCAAACAAGCAAGTAAATTGACTTAACTCAATACAACATTTTCCACAACAGAACATATCACACCTAACATTTTCATAGGCAAAGAAACATCATAAAAGACCACAAAACAAGTTTCACATTTTACTAATACTCCTATATTTACTTATGCATTTAACCGTATTATAGGAATAAATTACTTTATTTAAAACTATATATAAAAACATGCCAAACAGGACATCTCATATTTTTAACACAAACTAGACATCAACACAAGCACACTGCAAGTTGAATCACTCAATTTGGACATTCCTAGCTCAAGTTATGAATTTAACAAGATTCAACACAAATCTAAAAACATAACAGAAAAAGGAAAAACGGTCGACAAATGGGTCCGTGTGTCGACACGAACGAGGCGGAGCTAGGGCGGTGGGCGTTCTTTCGGCCGACGGCGAGGTCTCAGCGCGCGATCTGGCTATGGCTTCGTCTCGATGAGACGAACACGATGGTATGCGGCATGGGCGCTATTACGGCCGGAAGCGAGCTCGACGGCGGCAATGGCGGCGGTGGCGGTGGAACACGATGGCAGCGGCGCGATTTGCCTGTGTGGCTGCCTCGACTGAGCTCGGTTCGAGTTCTAGGGCAGCCTAACGATGCTTGCCTAGGGCGCTAACGAGTTGGCGGGGTCCCGGTTAGGGTTCCGCCACACACGGGCGGTGTGGCCAACACGGCGGCGACGCGGCGGTGGTCCGGTGGAGTCGGGCCAAATCAGACCAAGCCATTCTTGTGTTAGGTCCTACTAACAACTACGGACTCGAAACGTGCAAGAAATTAGAGAAAGAAGCTCGGCATTGCCGGAACGGGCGGAGACCGACCATGGCGGCGCTCGGCGGCGGGGCCGCTCGGCAA
This sequence comes from Hyparrhenia diplandra, assembly GCA_015847255.1. Classification (NCBI taxonomy): domain Eukaryota; kingdom Viridiplantae; phylum Streptophyta; class Magnoliopsida; order Poales; family Poaceae; genus Hyparrhenia; species Hyparrhenia diplandra. Next base: position 65,687 of record JADLZK010012447.1, on the reverse strand, counting down.
ATGAGGTGGAAAAGCGGCGCATACCGCGCGAGGAAAACGAGTGGACGCCGATGTAGAACGGAGCAAAGTGGAGGTTTTGGCTAGAGGATTTGTCGAATGGTGGCGGGATTAGGCGGCGATGGCGATGGCGGCGGTGGCGGCCATGGCGTCGCGGCGGGAGCGAGAGGAGCGAAGAATTGAGGGAGAGAGAGAGAGAGCGCCGTGAGAGTGAGCAGCGAGCGCGTCTTTGGAGGGCATGCCGGTGCCTCCACCTCGCCGGATGGGACGAGCATGTGGGCGTACCGGCGCCAAGACGGGCGCGGACGCTGCGTGCCCACCACGCGGCGGCCTTGAAAGCACGGCAAGACCCGACAGGGGTAGACCCCCTCCTAAACTCGTCATTAACTCTCAAACCAAACCGAATTAGCAAAATGTCATTAAAGAGAAAATGTTAAGCACAAAAAGTTGCACATTTCATATTAAGACATTTTGCTATGAAACTGCCTGGATTTTGAATTGTGAACAAAACAGCAAGATCATTCCACACTTAGGCAAAAATCAGCATTTTTTAGAATTCCAAATGTAACCCTACTGTTTTTCCCTAATACACCATTTTCTAGGCCTTTTCATGACTTGCTCCTTTAATAAAGTTTGTTGCTTATCAAATTTAGGACACTTTTTATTTAGGACTTCCTATCATAAAACAAAGTTATCACACACTTTTGGAAAGCACAAACAAATCACTTTTAAAGGTCAAAACAAGTCAACACCTATTAACCAAACATGTTTAGGGCTAGAGACCTATGGGAACATTGTTGCAAAACATCTCTAAAGCATAGTTAAATTATTCTAGAGATCATACAAGGTCACAACTCAAGACTACTCATGGCATAAGCAGATATAGCATAAATAAATTCCGTAAAGACATATAAGCAAACCAATATGTATGATGAATGCTTATGACATGAGAATGCTTATGCTCATGAGATGAAATGAAATGCAAAGATGAGCCAAACACCATGGGTGTTACAGCCCTCCCCCTTGTAAAAATCTCGTCCCAAGATTTGAAAAACATACCAATCCTCGAAGAAGGTTGGATAGTTCTTTTGTAAATAATCCTCCGTCTCCCAGGTAGCATCACTCTCCAAGTGATTACTCCAAATCACCTTATACATCTTAGCCACTCGATTCCGAGTGACTCTCTCCTTAGTGTCCACCACTCTCACAGGCTTTTCTTCATATGATAAATCCGACTTTATATTGAGATCTCCAACTTCCACTCTTTCCTCGAGAAATCCGAAGGCACTTCTTTAACGAGAAACATGAAAGACAAAGGGAAAACAAGTCCCAATTCCGGTGGTAAGGCAAGCCCAAGCCACTTTTCCACTTTTCTCCGTAATCCGATATGGACCAACATATCTTGGAGATAACTTGCGCTTTACACCAAAGCGTTTCACCCCTTGCATAGGTGATACCTTCGGATACACGAAATCACCTACCTCAAACTCAATCGGCTTCCTCCTCTTATCTCGCATAACTTTTCCTCGCTTAGCCCGAGCCGCCATATTCTTCCTCAATCTTCCTTACTTGCTTCTCGGCCTATTTCATAAAGTCGATTCCATAATATCTCCTTTTCTCCTGATTCAACCCAATTCAAAGGAGTTCTACACTTTCGACCATACAAGGCTTCGAAGGGAGCCATCTTAATACTCTCCTGATAGCTATTGTTGTAGGAAAACTCAGCCAACGACAACCATTTGGTCCATGGTCCTTTGCATGTAAGAACACAAGCACGAAGCATATCCTCAAGAATTTGATTAGTACGCTCCGTCTGACCTGAAGTCTTACAAGTAAAATGTTACAAAGTGGTATTATGTTGTAACACATAAATAGAACACATGTAATATGTGTTACAAGTTTAATCCCTATAGTAACACAAAGCAATGTTACAATCAAAGTGTTATAGAGAAACATATATGTGTGGATCTTGCAATTCTTGGTTGGCAAAGGACATTGTGCTAGGTGTCGTTCTGGCTCATAGACAATCGTATTGATCGATTATGTGGATTTTGCAACTCTTGGTTAGCGAAGGACACCACCGCTAGGTGTCATTCTATATCATATCTAGGTATGTCATTCTGGTTGATAGACAATCATATCGAGTTCCTCACATGTCACCCAAGCACGATTGAATTGACAATTAAAAGGGTCACGTAGATGTGTCGAGCCTACTATGAAGTTATTGGGCCAAGCTCAAGATGGTATAGGTTGAGCGAAATCATGAAGATCGTGTATATCATATATAGTATTTCTTTATCATCGCAACCAATTAATAGAAAAAAAAGATGTGGATCTCAGTAGCCATGCATTTGGCTAAACACATTGCTAATGATAATTTGTAAAAATAAAAAGAAAAATCTCTACCATGGTCCTTTATGTATTGCACATGTTTCATTCGTTTCAACAATAAAATTCTTTACAAACTTCATATACAACTTGAGCTACAAGGCATTTGCTAATGGAGCTGCAGCCTAAAGGATTTCTAATAATACATGAGCAGCAACATAGAAGATTTCTATAACAGTGCAGCAACATAGAAGATTTCTATAACAGTACAAAACTTGTGGCTACACTGAGTATGAGGGCGGTTTCTTGAGATCCTGCAAAACCATCACAAACCATCTATAATCAGTTGAAGTTCTCAACTTTTACAGCATCCATATCTCACAAATTCATGGCAGAGTTGAACTGATGATATATTAGGATTTTTTAGAGAAAATTTTTGCCCACATATTAAATGTATTCAACACTAGACTCATACCTGAAAGCTGCTTTGAAAAAATCATCTCTGAAAGATGCTACGAAAATTAAATTTCATTCACCACTAATCTCTACATGATATAGCAATTAGCAAGTATGTTCCTGTCAATGGGTGGACATGCTTGTTGATGATGTATCATACAAACAAACACAAAGAGATCAATTTGGACAGTACTGGGTTCATACAAGAAAGAAAAGGCTTACTGATCATATGCACTAGTGTTTTTAGAAATAATAAAACAGGTCTCAAAACATATGGGGTTAATTGTTCACCGCACTAGGAATAAAAAAATGCATTTAGTAAAAGAAAATTCCATATGGTGTTCACTGCAAAAGGCAAGCATATTAGTAAATGCATATGTGCAGGATTAGCTAATGCCCTCTTCAGTTTTCCACAAAACACAAAACTAGATGCTACCCAAAAAAAAATAAAACAGGAAGGTTGTCTAAGTAATCCACTACCAGTTCAACAAAGATCCAGTTGGGCCATGTGATCTGCTATATCATGTATTGCCATACATATATTATCAAACTCTACAAGTGATCAGAAATACTAAACGGAACTGAATTTTCAAGTTGTTAGACTTAACATAAAAAAGGACATAGTATGTGTATGTACGCACGTGACGTGTGCATGCTGAAGCATGGTAATAAACTTTTGGACACTGAAGTGAGCATCTATCAAGAACAAAGTCAGTTAAACCATCGTCAACTGCCCCATTAATTTACATAGCTTGATTAAACACTTCTCTTTGCAGAGAAGTGATGAGATACTGATCAACATAATTACTAATATGATAAAGGCAAATTAAAGAAGTGAGCACAATCAAACCATGAATGGAAAAGGCGTAGACAGATTGCATTTATTTGGTGACTAATTTGGTAGAGAAAACATTACAGGGATTTAGTAGAATCGGTTCCATCATGTAAGAAACACTCAAATCCCCTATTATTATTTTATACATAAATAGGAGTGCAAATCGCTAAGGTTTAATCCGCTTAAATCCCAATGAAGCGAGCCTCTTTAGAAGAGAACTATCACAACAAAAACCAAGGTGCATAATGGCATTAGTCGAGTTGATTTATTAAAGAAGCAAGAAGCCATGGCCTCACCTTGGGGTCCTGGGACTACTGGACGACAAGAGGAGGAAGACAAGGCGGACACCAGGATCAGAGGCAGAGATGAGCCGTGGACAAGGCACTGCAGTGGATCTACGTGTCGGCCAGCCAACCTCCACCGCCGCCGCCGCCGCCGCCGCGTGATGCGCCGTCAGTTGCCGGCCACGGGCGGACGCACAGGAGTGGATCTGCGTGTCGGGCAGCCAACCTCCGCCGCCGCCGCCGCGTGATGTGTCGTCAGTTGCAGGCCACGCTCTGGCCGGTGGGGATGCTGCTGTCAGTGCTGGATGTCGGGGCCAGGTGGTAACGGCGGCGATGGACACCCGTGCCGCGGACTTCCAATACAGCGGAGAAGAAGCCCATGAGAAACTTCCGCGTGGATTGAGAGAGAAGATGCAGGTGGTTTGTTGCAGAACTTTCCACGGAGCCCATCCGCTGAGCGCCCGCACGGTCGCACCCATCTCAGCTCTTCGCTTGCCAAGCGGTCTCAAGTCAAAGTGCGCTTCTCAGGAAAAAAATTGGCGGGGACTGAGGAGCGTGGGAAAAAATTGGTCAGGAGCGCGCGCATCTCACTGTATATCTCGAAATAATTATTTTTGAAAAACTAAAATACTCGGAATTATTCAAAACTACCTTAAAAAGGTTAATTGATTATATTATGTTATTGTAAAAGAGTTCTTTTTTTAACTAGCTCGACATTTTTATTCATTTTGATAAATTTTATTTAAAATTAGGGTGCAGAACGAGCCAAATGAGCATTTTTCAAGCTTTCTTCAAAATTAATATATTATTATATGTCACTCATATATTTGAAACTAGTTTATTTCACGCATATGAACTCCAAATTGGATGATTTTTTTTTTTTCAATATTCGTATAAAATAAATTTCTATGATTTCAAGCGCTTATACCATGTCGTAATATCATTGTTTTGAACCGGGAACATCTCTCACTTAATCATATAGGACATTGTGAGCCATGTATGCCTTTTTTGAGGGATGTGCGTAAACACTTTGTCCAAATGACTTGAACTTTTTATGTGATGCTTATACGCCAAAATCATATGTCTATGCAAAGTTTGAGATTTTTCTTGCCACTTTATGGTATTTTAACATTCATTCCTTAGTAATTCAAAAAATAATTATAGTAATAGCTAAACTTGGTTAGAAAATTCCATAGATTCATACAACAACACATTTTGGCTCCATACCATCTCATAAAAGTTTCAAATGATTTCAATAAAGTGGTACTATACATCCTTCTTGAACTAGGAACATCTCTCACTTAGTCATATAGGACTATGTGAGCCATATATGTCTTTTTGAGGGATGTGCGTAAACACTTTGTTGAAATTACTTGAATTTTTTATGTGATGCTTATAGACCAAAATCATGTGGCTATGCAAGTTTTTAGATTTTTCTAGCCACTTTATGGTATTTTAATATTTATTTCTTAGTAATTCAATAAATAATTACAAGAATAGCTAATCTTGGTCAGAAATTCCACAAATTCACACAAACAACACATTCTAGATCCATAACCATCCCATAAAAGTTTCAGATGATTTCATCAAAGTGGTACTATACATCCTTCGAACTAGGAACATCTCTCACTTAGTAATATAGGACTATGTGAGCCATGTATGCATTTTTGAGGGATGTGCAATAACATTTTGTCAAAATCATTTGAATTTTTTATGTGATATTTATACACCAAAATTATGTGGCTATGCAAGTTTTTAGATTTTTCTAGCCACTTTATGGTATTTTAATATTTATTCCTTAGTAATTCAATAAATAATTACAATAATAGCTAAACTTGGTCGAAAATTCCACAGATTCACAAAATAACATATTTTGGCTCCATAACCATCCCATAAAAGTTTCAAATAATTTTGACAAAGTGGTACTATACGTCCTTCGAACCAATAACATCTCACTTAGTCATATAGCTAGAATTTGTATCCTAGTGGCATGTATGCCACTAACTATGATTAATCTACCCACTTTATGAGAAAATGTAATGCTTGCATACTATAGCATCTAAGTTTGTTATTTAATTCCTCCGTTACAAATTTTAAGTCGGTTTAACCTTTTTGTTTCATCTATTTGTTATCATGATATATTATTATATTTATATACATTGAAAATGGATGTATTAAAAAAAATAAAATTTAATTATAATTCTGAATGTAGAGAGTATTTAATAGTTCCCTTCAAAACTTATTATCTACAATTAAAACTATTATAATAGGACAATTAATAAAATATATATATTCTAAACTAGAGAGCGAACTCAAAATGAGTGCCACTTAACTTTATATATTTCTTTTGAGAATACACTAACTTCATATTTGAATGTATAACCTTTGATTTTTATTTTATCTATATATATATATATATATATTGAATTGGGGAAAGTAAAATAGAAATTTGAAATCTCGTTAAGAGAAAGAAAATTGATCAAAGAAAGGCGCGGGCAAATTACCGCCCTAAGTGATTATAGCGCGCGTGGGTTGAGCCCACGACCCCAAATCCCTGTGCTTCTCTGCGCAAGCTCCACCCCTCCACCCACAACTCTCCTCACCCTTCGACTCCGATCCGCAACCACAAGCGTCGCCGCCGCCGCCGCCGCCGCACAAATCCATGGCATCCCACCTCCTCCCTCCCCTATACGTCTCCTTAGGCCCACACCTCGATGGAGATGAAACGCAGCCGCAACCATATGCCCTCCTCTGCCCTCGTCCCTGGCACCATGGCCTCACCAAGGCCTAGATCCAATCCAACTCACTAGACACTAAGGATGGGGGCCATGACCGCGTCTCTGGGCAAGCCCCCCGCGGCCTACCGCGCATCATCGTGGCACGGTGGTCCAGGGCCACAGGTTCGGGCGGCCTAGGGTTCATCGGCGCAGCATGGCGGCGTCGGGCAGGCTCCTTGTCATACCGGTCATCTCCATGAAGCATCAAAATGGTATCCGGCATGCACTCGTTTTTTTATTTGGTGTTGACGCTGCAGATCGAGTGGCCTGTGTGAAACCTTATCATATCTTGTGTTGTGCTGCAAAAATCCTGCAGGCTCAAAGAACCATTTGTTGTCGCGGGCTGCAGGCCGCGTGCAGGTATGTATCCATCACCATAAGATTGTGCATGTATGTCTCAATCACCATGAGATGGGCTAATGGATTGTGTGGCCGCTTTCATATGATTAATCTAGGATTGCTGGCAGAGAAGATAAGACGTACGATGATGAACTAGAGCCCTGAATAACAAGGTGATGACTAAAAACAAGAAGGCATAATTTGATTACTAAAAAGGCATATAAGAAGATTAATCAATTATCTTCCTGACTGCAGCATTTTAGTTTCAACTCTTTATACAAATCACTCTATGCTTTAGCCTGTTAACTAGTTCAAGAACTGGCTGCTTGATATATTCTCATTGCTGCAAAACAGGAATTGATTAGTGCAAAAAAAGATATATTTCCCTTGCTGCCTTGCAATGACGCATTTGATTAGTATGGTTTTTCTATGAACTTCATTAGTATGATGAGACCATTTGTAATTCTGCATGAGAGCTAATTATTAGTAACCAAACGTTTTAAATCTTGGCTACTACAAAGTTTATCAAATGGTTGTTCCTATTACCCTTACGCTCAGTACCTTTTGACAGGTTTGGACGCAGGATACACGGTTTATATTTTAGTCATTAAAGATACACAGTCCTGATGTCCACACCTTTCCTCTATGCTTTTTGAGCAGATGTAAGTACGAAATGCAGGTTAGATATATACCATTGTTTCCTGGTGCATATTACCTTTCTCGTGGTCCACACCACGTGGTTGCATTCCACATTCTTGCATATTACCTTTCTAACCAGTTTAAAGAATGCAGAACAATGACCTAGAGGTTGTAGCTAATAGGTATGTAACTTTGAGAATTACTTCTATATTCCATGGTCAATTAGTAGCGTCATGCAAAAATGGAATATGCAGCTGCAAATTAGTTCACTTAAAAGTTAGGTGTTTTAATTGATGCTGAACTGCAATAAAGTGTTCAATGTCTTGATGGATTTTTGAAATGCAGGCTAACCAAGCTACCGAGGAACAGATGTTCGATCAGTTGGAGGCTGGTTGCTTATGGATATATTATTCTATATATTTTTCTAGATGATATATCTAACTTATTTTTCTTGGGATTTCTTAAAGAATAATCTAAGAGTGGTATGGTGTGTGATTAACCTCTGATTAAATTGGAACCTTGAAATGAAATTACATTTACAGTAATTTGTAGCAAGATTAATCTTGCTTTGATAGTATGACACTTATTAATCACTATAAATCTTAGAAAAGGAAATCACATGCACCAAACAAGCTTCTTGGTGAGACTTATCACCATTTTGTTTCCTCCAATACAACAATATGTTCTGTAGTGTTACTAACTGGTGCTTGGTACCAACTTTGCCTTCATGAATAGCTGTGAAATATTAAATAGTTTTTGTTGACTACCGGAATTCCATTTCAAACAATACAATGATTTTTATTGACTATATTTGTCTATTTAAAATGTGGTTTGCACTAAGCTCTTGATGGAGCCTTCAGCATAGCTGTTACTCCACAGTTTAGATCCAATTACATAAAAGGTAGGCCTTTTCGTTTTCTTTGTTTAGGTTGTTTAGTTTCTACCATTGGTTTTCATTTATACAGTTCAGTTGGTGGCCCATACTATTTTTGAGCTAATATCATATTTTTATATATATGCATTAATTGGTATAAAATTTCATATTTCAATTTTTTGACCCAATATTCCAATTTAAGTTTAACTCATGCATAATGTCAATGATTCTTTTCAGGAGCAAGCTAGAGTTTGAGTGGAGCACACAAGTGATGGGATGATCAATGTCAAGCGAATCTTTGTTGTAGTATAGTAGACATACTCGTTAGATTTTGATGCGTACAAATTCGTGTGTCATATAACTTATAGTGTGTTTAAGTAGAGTTTGACATTGGATTGTATCATTAACGATGTGTATAAGGAAATCATATCTTGGTTTAATGGATTTATCTAATATGATTTATTGATCTTGTATGGTTGTTATGAAAAAGCAACAAAACATTAATCATTGCAATAGAGGCTTCAACCTATAACAACAAATATTTTTTGTGGCAATAAAGGTTCACCAACTATGGCAACCAAACAGTGAGTGGCAATAGAGGATTTCACCTATTGCCATGCTTTTTATGCGTGGCAATATAGTCTATTGCAATACCTATTTCGTTGCATATTATAACAGAGCCAACTATGTGGCAATTGGTCCTATTCATTGTAACACCAAACAAAATGTTACTATAGCTCAAAAATGTGTTACAAACTATATAATCTAGCATAATATAAAAGTGTTACTAGAACTAAAAAAGTGTTACATAAGACAATCATTGTAACACTTAGAAGTGTTCCAATAGATAAATAAATCTGTTACAAACTATGTGTTCTCCCATAATGTGAAGTGTTACTAGAGCAAAAAAAAAGTGTTACAACAAAAATCATTGTAACACTAAATAAGTGTTCCTATAGACAAGTAAATTGTGTTACAATAAACTAGTCTATAGTAATATAGCCAATTGGAACACAAACACAAATGTGTTACTAAGAGAACTAGTAACAGTTTTTCCAACCTATAGTAACACAAGTTGGTGTTACTATATCCTTGCGCTGTAGTAGTGGTTCATGCAAACGTTCCCAGAAACGAGCAGTAAACTGTGATCCTCGATCAGAAACAATGGTCTTGGGAACCCCATGCAAACGAATCACTTGCTCAAAGTAAATGTCTGCATAAGTAGAGGGATAATGTGTAGTCTTCACAGGAATAAAATGTGCATACTTAGTCAACCGATCAACGATAACCCAGATGGAATCAAATCCCTTCTCCATAGTCGGCAAACCAACAATGAAATTCATGGAAATTTCTTTCCATTTCCAGCTTGGAATTGACAATGGTTGTAACAACCCGGGCTTCATGTGGATTGCTTTGACACAACAACAATTATCACACCTCGCAACAAAAGTGGCAATCTCTTTCTTCATCTTAGTCCACCAATAAAGAGGTTTTAGATCATGATACATCTTGCTACCTCCTGGATGGATAGACAACTTAGAAGAATGAGCTTCCATCAAGATTCTATTCTTCAACTCCTGATCTTTAGGAACCACAAGATGCTTCTTGAACCATAGCACCCCATTCTCATCAACTCAAAAATGCTGATGCTTATCTGGCTCTTCTAGCATCTTCCACTTAATATGCGATATACCCACATCACTTTGTTGCAACTCAATCATTTTGTTTTGAATAGAACTCTCCACGGCCACAGCGTTGAGAACAATTGGGTGGAGAAGTCTAGACAAATACAAGTTCTCGACCGTTGCAACGAGCCTTCCTGCTACGAGCATCGGCTACCACATTTGCCTTGCCTGGATGATAATACACCTGGATCTCATAATCCTTGATCAACTCCAACCATCTCCTCTGGCGCATATTCAACTCTGGCTGTGTGAAGATATACTTGAGGCTCTTATGATCAGTGTACAAGTTACATAGATTACCCATCAAGTAATGTCTCCACGTCTTCAAAGCATGGACAACTACAACAAGCTCTAGATCATGAGTGGGATAATTCACTTCATGCTTCCACAACTGTCGCAAAGCATAAGCAATCACCCAACCTTCTTGCGTAAGCACACATCCCAAACCAAACGAAGCATCACAAAACACATCAAAAGGTTTCTCAATATCAGGTTGTGCCAACACAGGAGCTGAGGTTAGAAGCTTCCTCAATGTGTAAAAAGCCTCATCACACTCCGGTGTCCACACAAACTTCTCATCCTTTTGCAGCAAACGAGTCATTGGCTTAGCTATCTTAGAGAAATTCTAAATGAACCGACGATAGTAGCCAGGAAGACCCAGAAAACTATGAACTCCATGAACTGAAGTAGGAGGTTTCCAATCAAGCACCTCTTGAACCTTTGAAGGATCCACAGATATACCTTCATCAGACAAGATGTGACCAAGAAATGGAACTTTCCTCAGCCAAAACTCACACCTGCTGAACTTAGCATAAAGCTTATGATCACGCAATCGAGTTAAGACTATCCTTAGATGCTCAGCATGCTCTTCTACATTCTGAGAATATATCAATATATCATCAATGAACACCACAACAGATTTGTCCAACTCAGGCATTGTTGGCATTTGTTAAGTGCTAAAAGAATATCAAGGATTCTGCAAGCGCACAGAACACCTACCATTGTAGCTTTTCCCTAGGATGAGTATTCTAGAGTATCGTATCCACAAGTAAGCTTTGGCTAAAGAATTTAATAAGTCACAATCATGCATCTACTAACTTAGCAAACCACTAGACTAAAGTGAGCGGGATAATTGATAAAGAATAACTAAATAACAAAACATAAAATAATAACATACCTAAACTAATCAAGAGGTCAAAGGGAGAAATCAAGGTTCCTATGTACTTCTCTATAACTTAGGTTCTATGATAGCAATCATACTAATGCACTTTGGAGCAACAGTTCCTTTCCAACTCTCGAGAAAGACTGGAAAGAAGGTAGTTGGGAGAAGGCTGCCAAAAGCTCTACGAAACACCAACCCGAACATGGTGGAATACAAAGGCCTAACAGAGCTGTCACCCCTGGGGCTACCACAACTAACCGTGGGATTGGGCGCAATCTCAGGTAACCTATAGCCTAGACACCAAGTCTATACTATCGATTACAACTCTAGCTACCGCGAATAACTAGAGCCCTCAATACGAAATGGAGATCCCATGCAATAGCATAACAACTATACTTAACCAAATATATGAAAATCATAGAAGTAAATAGAGAAGATAATTATATGAATCATAAGTCTTCCAAAGATAAGATACGAAACATACCAAACTCTGTAGACATCTCCAGAACCAAAGTATAGTTCAACTCTCCTTTACTCTTGATTAGATCTAAGTTAGATCTAATCTACTTCTAATCACATGACTAATCTACTTCTAATTACATGGCTAATCCTCTTCTAATCTTCTTCTAATTCACTAATCCCTGAGAGAGAGGTTATCCTTACATTGGGATACCTCTACAACTGAGAGATAATGAATAGAATGAAGTAGAATGAGTTAGGGTTTCACCCTGGGGTCAGGGGGTCTTCTTATATAGGCCTTGGCGATGAACGATGACCATTGGATCAAACCGACCTTCAATAACGGTGTAGATACAACCTCAAAGTCGGTTACAAACCGACCTAAGAAGATGAAGCTGATTGGTTACTGTAGCCTGGCGGCCGGCCTAAATGCCACTGGCGGCCGCCAGGTCATAGTCTCCTCTCGGCCTCTCCTCTCTTCTGGTGTCTTCTGGTATCTTCTAGAGTGTTCTAGTCCACATTTTGGGTTGAGTTACTTCACGGTCAAGTCTTGTCATCGTATGAGATGTATATTCCGGAACTTTCTCCATTCTTCTCTGTATTTATCTGTTAAGTCCCTGAAAATATATAAATCATCAAAGCTCATGGAATTATGTTAGTAAAGCCCCTAGTCTATGTTGATATTTATTTTATGCCCTTATTTCATATTTAGTTGACTATTAATATTATGCTATAACAGTGTCAACAAGTTCTCCCAAAGCTTACCCTTTGCTAGTCCCTAGCAAAGCCAACTTAGCAATGGATCAGGAGTTGCTACAACGCTTTCACACCTCAAAAGTACACATGCTTTCAAACAAAATTTCTCCTCCATATAAGAATAATTTGTTCAATCTTCAACTTACCCAATTTACCTTTAACCATGGAGCTTATAGCTTTTTCTTAGGATCTTGAGTAATTGAAAGATAGAACAATCAAGTCAAACACCATGTCTCAAACTCTTTGTTCAACCTTTATTCTGGAGTTTTTGCAAGTTTTCAAAAATAAAACTCAAAGTTCCTTGTATGACTCTCTCAAGTCTCTTATTTATGGTATTGGTGGATCCTCACTAAGGCAACAAGTTTGTTTTGCCTTTCTCTCATAATATGTGGTATTTTTAGAATAAGGCAGTAGAACACTATGCCTTCTTCTCTCTCACCCTATATCTAAGGCTTATATCTGGAGCTCTAGGTGGGAGAAAACTAAATTTACTTACTAAGCATATATTGTAGGTTCAATCAATGGATCCAAAGTCACGAGTCACACTAATCAAGTGGTGAATGTGTATGGTGGAAAGAATATAGTGGATATAGTAAGGAATATGGTAAGGTATATGGAATGAATGAGGAGAAAGCCTAATTCTATTTTTGCTCCTTGAGAAATCATCTCTCTCTTGGAATCTGAAAACTTTATGAGAATTTGGGTTGTATCTCTTTCTTTATTTTTCTTTTTATGGAGAGGCGAGTATCTAAGTACCCATTGTTTGCAGCGGACACTTGTCCATTTTTTTAACTCTCCTTTATTCTTTCTTTTTCTTAGGGAGGTAGGCTCTACTCGCCCGTAGGACACTTGTCCATTTTTCATCTCCCCTTTCTTTCTCTTTTTTTTTTAATCTACAACCCAAATCTCTTTTGAAATAACTTTTGAGAGATAGACAAATGTTATGGAGCTTCTGTAAGACATTGGCTAGAAATGTGTGAGTGGATGGGTATAGGGAATATTTTTTGGTTGTTCTATCCCAGGATAGGAGTAGAACATTTTTGGTGGATATTTGGTGGATGCTTTGTGGATGCGTACTTCCAGGGTAGAAGTAGCATAAATGCAAGTGGAGTAGAGTGGATCGAGGTGGAGTGTGGTGAAGTGTACATGATCAGCATGACAAGTTTCAAAGGGTCGACAAAAATTGAACAAACTCAATGCAAAGCAAGCAACCTATATATATGTAAAAAGGGTTTTCCTAATCTAGGGAGCATGTATATATGGTCGTGGTAGGAGGTTCAACACTCTCATCATACAGAAACTTATCATGTGCACTTTTAATTTTCAAAAGATAAATCTCCGAACTCTAGCATCACTAGGAGTAAGATAAATAGTAGCTCGGACTCTCATATATCATATCCGTCAATTACCTAGACTTTAGAGCAAGCATTTGCTACCCACAGGTTTTAGGTTCGTAGTAAATCTCAAGTCAAAGCAGGTTGCATTAAAAGCTCGAGAGAAATTAAGCATGAAAGGTAGGTACTTGAAAGGAATTACGACGGAGCAACTATTCATCATCTCCAAAGCTAGAGATTATCTTCGTGAGTTTATTTTATTCTCACACTCTAATTAAGACTCTTTAATAAAGACTAGATAGACTCTTTTTATTTGATTTCCTTAGTTATGCATCTTTTTATTTCTTCTAATAAAGCAAACAAATCTAGCTAATATTAAATCGGTATAAGAATACTTATCTCGGATACATGGGGGTTGCTCTCCCCAAGCCGGATGTTGACATAGTCTTCGATGATGATGTGAAAGTAGAGGTAGACAACAATGATGGTGTCATCCTATCATGTCTCTCTTCCTTGAATCCTGCTGAACTCAAATAGACAACAAAGCTAGTGGAAGTAGTTAAGTGTTAGTATTCATTAGCCACTTAGCTTCTTGTTGCCAAAGATTATGATTATATCTTTAAGACAAGAGGTCAGCAGATTAATATTTTTGGATTTTCTATGCAGATAAAGGATGATGATGCATGCATATTTATTTTATTTTTATGCCACCACAAGAAATATCCTTGTGAGTTGTTACACACCACAAAATTACTCACATGGGGCTTAGAGTTTTTTTCAATGTATATGCAACAAACAATTATTTATTTTTCTTTTCTAATGCAAGGCTAATGCTATAATGTAAATATGCTAAAGGAAAAATAATTATGCAATGTAAGGAAGTAAATATGGATAACTACCAATCTTACCTTTTTATTTGAGGGTTCGGTGTTTTAAGTCCTCTGAACGAGACTTCTTACCTTGTTGTTTCCTTGAGCGTATTATTTGATCTTGACGGTTGTGCTCCTTGAGATGGTGAAGGACGACGTCACCCATGTTCTTTGCTGGTCTTATGAGTTGAAGCGTAGGTAGCGTCTTGTTTAGTGTGCATGCTTGTAAGACATTCACTTGTCGAATTTTTGGAGAGACTGATAGGCTTCTCCACCTTTTTGCTCAAAGTGTGTCCTGCTTGCAAAGTTAAGGTAGAGATCAAGTGCATGGGCTCTGTTGGTGGGAAAACACCAACAGAACCAAAACTTCATTCATTCTTCTCTAACCATAGGCACAACAAACAAGATAGAGTTGATTTATTATATGCTTTCATTAAACCTAACTTGGGTGACAAGATCAGAAGATTGAGCATGAATGTTGTAGTTAAAACTTCCGACGGATAGAAACAAACTCTTTGATTCTTGGAAGGGTTTTCTTGTCTATATATAATGTATTAAAGGCATGATTATCTTCTTCCAAAGCAAGGTGTGCAACATTCTGGCTTTACAAGATTAGGACTATGAGATCAAGAGAGAGGTGGTAGGAACAACTGAAGAAACAAAACATGTTGAGCTAATAAGCTAGATCAAGCAAGGTTGTTATTCCAACATGTTTGGTTCTTTATTTATGAACAAGCCATAATTAAGGTAAAGCTTAATTAATGACAACTTACCTCAAGATGTTACCTCATTATTGGAGTGTGACAAATAAACACCTTATGGTGGTCCTTCTCTTTCGCTCGAAGCTTTCCTTCTTTGGCCTCTTGTGTATCTTGCTCCTCACTTATCTCTTTTGTTGCATCGTCCTTTATTTCTTGTTCTTCAAATTGTGCTAGGACCTTTTTGCTCCTCTCATGGTTTTATTCCTGTAGTATTAGTTGACAACAGATACCCGAAGGAATACAAGTAATTTTAAACAAGGGTAGAACTGTCATGGAGCTAAAGGTATCTTCTAAACTACAAAAAGTTTTGGTTGGATATTTTAATTAGCATATGTTCACCACTACTTTCTCTCTAGTTGGAAACTTTTATCTTAAGTTTGATTTTTATGTATGCTACTTATAAACACATTCAAACTTAGAGAGACAAAGTAATAGTGAGTAGAGGGATTGCAAACCAGCATGTCAGAGTGACGGGAGCTTGAGTAGAGGAAGAATAATGTCCGATGATCTTTAGAGGAGTCGACCTTCCTCCCCCACGCTTGAGCCTTCCTGTCACTCGACACTTTAAGTGTGAATGCTAAACCATCCCTAGTCTTGTGTTGCATTCACCATGTCCTTAGATGTTGTTCATCCTTTGTCCCTGTCTTTGATGTTCTTTTGGTCTGTTGCTTTGTCCATCCACTTCTTTCGAATGATAGCTTTTCTAGATCGTGTTGTATGACACTCTTCTTCATTGAATAGACATAGCATAGATTCTTTCCTACAAAATATCAGTGGACACATACCCGAGGGAAAATACAACATGGTTGAGGCAGGGTTGTTGTCCAAGGTTTATATGATTTTATCTATGCTAATGAAAAGGTGGTTCTTTGATTGCTCTTAGCACAGATTTTATTTATCAAGTCTTATAACTCATTTTATTTGTCGCTGCACTCTAGCATGTGGATCAAGGCAAAGGTAACTTGTAGCAAAAGACAGAGTGAATAATATTTGATACTTACAATTCTTCCATCAATTAGCCGTGTCTTTTGCACAAGGTTGGAGTTCATCATATGCCTTGCTTCATCTCTAAATTCACCTCTTGACTTTCCCGATTTGGATTTGAGAGTTTTCTGCAAGGGTTAGTTCAAAAATATACCAGCATCTACTACAACATACTATTGGTTCAAAAATCAACCTAGACACCACGTCCAATTTGATTTAGGAAGGCATTTTAACGTAAGCATCACGCTTAATTTAAAAGCCAATGGAAGTAAAATCACCACTCCTAAACTAAGCACCATGCTTCATTTAAGAGATGTATGAAGATATTCCCAAACCTTAGCATATTATAGCAAACAAGGGTAACATGAAAGCATCACAGAGATTTACTCAAATAGATACGAAAGAGCATGATCATGGTGAGGATTATTTCTTTTTTTTTTTAGATGCAAATGACATGGATGCATGCAAAGGAAATAAACATGCAGTGGATCTACTATAGGAAAACATAAACTAAGTGGAGTGAATGCATGAATTGATCAAGTAAACATGCAATGCTATGCAAGAAATTAAATGATAACTACTCAATCAATTTATAGTCTATGAGCAAGACTTTCTCACCTTAATCATACTTACCACGATGTGCAGCTTCTATATACGTCACTTGAGATGTGTGTATTTAATTCTTGTGACGGCGACTTCTTTTCTAATCTATATTTGGTTAGAATAATATATATTTAAATACATACCTTTGAGATGGTAGGGTTCCAATGTTGATGAATCTTGAATGATTAGGCACCCTGGGTTCTTCAATCTTTCTCTCTCTCTCTTTTTTTCTTTTCTCGTGGAATCTTGTCGGAAGGTCGCAATGACATCTTTTGTCCCGTCTATTCCACAACTCAACAGAACAAGGGTAATCCTACTAAACCTAGTGATACACTAAATTAGCAGACATCAAGATCATTATTAAAATCTTTAGGCCAATTGCTTCCCCAACAACGGCGCCAAAAAAAAAAGCTTGTTGGCATTTGTTAAGTGCTAAAAGAATATGAAAGATTCTGCAAGCGCACAGAACACCTACCATTGTAGCTTTTACCTAGGATGAGTATTCTAGAGTATCGTATCCACAAGGAAGCTTTGGCTAAAGAATTTAATAAGTCACAATCATGCATCTACTAACTTAGCAAACCACTAGACTAAAGTGAGGGGGATAATTGATAAAGAATAACTAAATAACAAAACATAAAATAATGACATACCTAAACTAATCAAGAGGTCAAAGGGAGAAATCAAGGTTCCTATGTACTTCTCTATAACTTAGGTTCTATGATAGCAATCATACTACTCCCTCCATCCTAAATTATAAGTCGTTTGACTTTTTTAACTCTAAGTTTGACCATTCGTCTTATTTAAAAAATTTACGTAAATATAGTCAATTTAAGTCATTTTTTAAGAACTTTTATTAATAAAGAAAGTCACAGTAAAAGAAGTGATATTTTGCACAAATTTTTGAATAAGACGAGTGGTCAAACTTGTTGTCAAAAAAGTCAAACGACTTATAATTTGGGATGGAGGGAGTAATGCACTTTGGAGCAACAGTTCCTTTCCAACTCTCAAGAAAGACTGGGAAGAAGGTAGTTGGGAGAAGGCTGCCAAAAGCTCTCGAAACACCAACCCGAACGTGGTGGAATACAAAGGCCTAACAGAGCTGTCACCCCTGGGGCTACCACAACTAACCGTGGGATTGGGCGCAATCTCAGGTAACCTATAGCCTAGACACCAAGTCTATACTATCGATTACAACTCTAGCTACCGCGAATAACTAGAGCCCTCAATACGAGCGGAGATCCCATGCAATAGCATAACAACTATACTTAACCAAATATATGAAAATCATAGAAGTAAATAGAGAAGATAATTATATGAATCATAAGTCTTCCAAAGATAAGATACGAAACATACCAAACTCTGTAGACATCTCCAGAACCAAAGTATAGTTCAACTCTCCTTTACTCTTGATTAGATCTAAGTTAGATCTAATCTACTTCTAATCACATGACTAATCTACTTCTAATTACATGGCTAATCCTCTTCTAATCTTCTTCTAATTCACTAATCCCTGAGAGAGAGGTTATCCTTACATTGGGATACCTCTACAACTGAGAGATAATGAATAGAATGAAGTAGAATGAGTTAGGGTTTCACCCTGGGGTCAGGGGGTCTTCTTATATAGGCCTTGGCGATGAACGATGACCATTGGATCAAACCGACCTTCAATAACGGTGTAGATACAACCTCAAAGTCGGTTACAAACCGACCTAAGAAGATGAAGCTGATTGGTTACTGTAGCCTGGCGGCCGGCCTAAATGCCACTGGCGGCCGCCAGGTCATAGTCTCCTCTCGGCCTCTCCTCTCTTCTGGTGTCTTCTGGTATCTTCTAGAGTGTTTTAGTCCACATTTTGGGTTGAGTTACTTCACGGTCAAGTCTTGTCATCGTATGAGATGTATATTCCGGAACTTTCTCCATTCTTCTCTGTATTTATCTGTTAAGTCCCTGAAAATATATAAATCACCAAAGCTCGTGGAATTATGTTAGTAAAGCCCCTAGTCTATGTTGATATTCATTTTACGCCCTTATTTCATATTTAGTTGACTATTAATATTATGCTATAACAGGTGTCAACAGGCATGAACACTGAATTCATTAGATACATGAAATGAGCAGGAGCATTAGTCAATCCAAAAGACATGACTAGATACTCATACAATCCATACCGAGTGGAAAAAGCTGTTTTTGGTATATCCTCAGGACGGATTTTTATTTGATGGTATCATGACCTCAAATCAATCTTAGAGAACACCTTTGCCTTAGCTAATTGATCAAACAAGATATCAATGCAAGGAAGAGGATACTTGTTTTTGATGGTTACCGTATTGAGTGGGCGATAATCCACACACATACGCAATGTCTGATCCTTCTTCTTCACAAAGATAGCAGGACATCCCCATGGAGAAGAACTAGGATGAATGAAACCCTTGTCCAACAACTCCTCCAACTGCTTTTTCATCTCCCGCATCTCATTGGGTGGCATCCTGTATGGCCTCCTAGAGATAGGAGCGGTACTAGGAAGCAACTCAATCTTGAACTCTCCACATCACGATCTGGCGGTAGTCCCAACAAATCTTCAGGAAAGACATCCAGAAACTCACAGACTATTGGCCCTTTCGCAATCTCCCTTGCCTCAACCACATTCACGGTGTGATGTAGAACAATAATACGGGGTAGCTCAATAGGAAAACCTTCATTAGTGTCAGGGTCCCTTAACATGACTACTCGAGTAGAAGTATCAATGAGGACACCATGATCACTCATCCAATTCATACCCAGAATGACATCAATACCAAGACCTGGTAGTATCACTAGATCAACAGAATACTTTCTACCCCCGATCTCAACCTGCACCTCATACACTACTTGACTGGTAGAAACTTCATTTCCAGCAGCACTAATGCAATAAGGACCCGTTCCCAATGTAACTACCTTCAGATCATGCTTTGATGCAAAAATGGGACTCACAAATGAATGTGATGCACCAGAATCAAACAAAGATAACTACGGGGATTTTGGTTTACAAGGAACATACCAAAGAAGAATGATCTCACCAGATGGAATCCCCTCAACATTGGTGAAGTTAGCATGCCCCTAACGGACATAGCCTGCAGGCCTCCGCTTTGGGTGTGGGCACCGATTTGCCCAATGCCCGGTCTTGTTGCAATTCCAACACGGCTGATCACTAGGCGGTCTAGAGAAATGGCCCTGTCCAGTAGTGCCCTTGGGAAGAGCAACAGAGAAACCCTTGCGAACACCAGTCTTTCCCTAATTCTTCTTCTGAGGTGGGCGATACTTGACATTGGCAGGCAAAGGACGATACTGCTGTCTAGATGCCATAGTTGCCTTGGACTGCGAACTACCACCCTCAAAAGTTCACTTGCGAACCTTGGAAGCAGAGTACACATTGTTGTTCTCCTGTGTCCAAGCATCACTGACAAAGTCATTGAACCCAAGGCGAAGGTTCGTCCCCATAGTCTTCCTCAGCATGGGACTAAGGCCTCGCTTGAAAGCGGCAATCCTCTTGGGCTCAGTATCAACCATCTCTTCAGCATACCTAGCCAAGTGATTGAACTCACGGAGATACTGATTCAAGCTCTTGCTCCCCTGAGTCAAAGTCATGAACTCCGTATGCTTCACTTCCATCAAACCAGCAAGAATGAACTTCCCCCTGATAGCATCACGGAACACATTCTAGTTCACCACAGCATTTGCAGGCATAGACCTGCGATGATTGCCCCACCAAATACCAGCAGGACCCTGCAACTAGTGTGTAGCATATTCCACCTTCAGATCATCAGTAAGCCTCAGAAGATGAAACTTCTGCTCAATAGTGTAGAGCCACTCATCAGCCTGCAGAGGCTCCTCAGCTTCCTTAAAGATAGGAGGCTTGGTGTCCATAAAGTCCTTGAAGCTGCTGTACTGATTTGGTGGAGGACCTAGCTCCACACGGCGATCCTCACGCGCCTCCATCCGGCGGATGGTTTCAGTCATCATCCGCTGGTTCTCCACAATAGAATGCATGAGTGCATCCGGAGTGGGTGGTGGAGGTGGTGGCGGTGGTTCACGCTCCCTGCCCAAACTAGAGTGAGTGTTATACGCCATCTGCAGAAGCACACCCATGGTAAGTACTTGATGAGGATCTAATAATTTGCGGATGAATTATATACTGATGCAGAACTGAATTCATTGCGAGAAAATCATTCATACAATAAACGAAGCATAGTAAGTCATTCCACAATAAATCATCATTAACCCATACACATAGTGTTACATCGCGACTTATACAACGCATTAGAACCACATGTTTATAGAAAAACTTAAACACATGATTTATATGCATCCACGATTTCTGGAAGAAATTATCTTTGCCTCATATGTTAGTTCTAACCCTTGTCCAAAGAGAAGGAAAAATCCATCACATAACACACGGTATAAACTTGCCAACCATAAGCCACAACTTGCCATTAACACATCGAAGAGGTCACATAACAAGTTTGAGCTTACATCCATCATATATATACATATATATATATATATATATATATATATATATATATATATATATATATATGATATGTATTATTCCCGGGTACTAATTAATAATTAGTCCCCGAGCCCAAATCACCGAGCCTGAGCAACGTGCGCTCCGCGCCGGTCCGACCAGGCCACGGAAGCTCCCAGCGGCGGTTGGCCCACGACCTCGAGCTGATATGCCGCTCCGCAGACGCCCCCACCCATCCACGATTTTTTTGCGGTTCCTATTTCCTCCACCGGTCAGCTTACCCTCGGCCGCCGCCGCCGCACCTCACCTCACCCCTGCCCCGTCGGCGCGCCCCCATCTCGACGGCCGGCATGGTTCTTCCCCATCTGGACGGCAAAAGCGCCGCGGCTTTCGCCATCTCTCCGACGCCCGCGGCAGTGGCCCAGAACCAGATCGATGGTGGAGACGGTTTTGAGGCTCCGGCAGTGTAGGCTCCATTGTGCATCGCCCTTTTTCATTTTCTAGATGGCCACGGATGATGAGGCTGCGATGTACACATGGATGTGCATCTGCAGGTCAGTGCCCCTCCCTTTCTCCCCTGATTCTAAATCTGCACGTCAATTGAAGAATTCTTGTTTTTTTTTTTTTTGGTTTCAATGTTGTTTTTCTCCCCTTTCACTGGCCAAGCAGCGGATCCTCAGTCTGCTTGGAGCTCCTCCAGCCATGTTTCCGTGGAATAAATAAATATTTGTGGATTCTATGATGATCCGTGACCCACTGATCTGCAATGGACACTGTTGCCAATGCTATGGAGAAATAGGACCAATCTAGTCGATCACGTGAGTAATTTCAATCTTGCTTTTTCTGTAGATTATTCCTACTGTTACCATTATTGGATGATCAACCTGCTGCATGATGGTTGAAGCAGGCAGCGGAGTGAATGAATATATGTGGTTTCAAAGCCAGAGAGATGCTGCTGGCAACCTTCTGAAGATCAAAGAAACCAGCAGAGGTATGCACGCTTCTTTGATGACTGAAACCATACATGCCTTCACTGAAACCATACTAAGCCTGAGAGATGAATGAAATTCAATTAAAATTGCAACACTGCTCGTTTCTTTGATGACTGAACCATATTTGTTGCAATATTAATTGAATTTCATTTTTGTTTGGCAAATACAGGTATGCACACTTGACAGTTGACACGCAATCTTAGTTGGTAACTCTATTTCAGGTTCTAAATTTCTTTACTTATGTTTTGTGGATTTGTTTTCTCATGTGATGTTCCAGTGAAAGTCGCAGCTGCCCTCGGCTGCTCGATGCTGGACAAGTGGCCACTCGCCTCTAACCCCTCCTGCCCTTTTGGTGGCAACCTAGCACCAGGTAAATTCAATTGCCTCAAATTTTCTAGATTTGTCAAATTTCTCTTAATTGTTTTGAAGAAAATATGTGAATAAATATATTTTTTGTAGTTCAACTGAATTAGGTAGAATAAACATGATTACGATTGGATTTTTGCATCTCTGCTGAAAACCGAGAATCCATTTATTGAAGTTGAGTCTTACAATATCCTAAGCATGCATCTGAAATTGTTGATTTGATCTTTAAGTTGAGTCTTAGAATCCATGGCATGAAATTGGGCACATATACCTTTGTAATAATGCAGCACAATTATCTCTTTTCTGATTGTTTGTAATAATGCATAGATACCAATATAAGCATAATATTGCCGAAATTCCTAATTTGATCTTTAATTCAATTTTGCTATTTAAAAATTAAAATTAGTGTAATCTGTTTTGTACTAGTCTCATGTCCTGGACACCTCCAGAATAGGCAATTGTGAGCATGCGATTTTGATATTATGCAAAACCTTCTCAAGCAGTCAAGCTCATCTGATGTAGTTTTTACAGATTATACAATGGAACTTTTTTTTCTCTTTCTTTAGCTATCCATTTAATTTGACAGTCAAGAATGTTACTCCTAATTCAGCTCAGCTCAGATTTTACAGATTACCTTTGTAATATAATTGCAGATAGGTGAACAGCCTTGCGAAAACATGAAATACTTTTAGATTTGTACAGTCTGTAAGTCGCTTTTGGTATTTTAATTGCGCCATGCTCTATTCTGTATGAATGTTATGGACTTCTTTAGTGAACACAACCTTGAGGAAGAAATTGTGAGCTTAACATAAGCCTTTATGCATGCTTCACTCATTCTAGATTGTTCCATCTGACATTGCACACGGTGTAGGTAACCCAGGGCAGAGGGCAGATCCAGTAGGTCCCTAGTTTGGTTCGAGCATTGAAAGCTTGGCTGCACGGACTTCCTCTGCTATCTTCATACAGTTGGTTTGATACTTCTGATGAACTTCTCATTGAGTACCGATGTGCAAGGTGCCCATTAACCCCACATATGAATCCCAAATATTTTGTTATATTTTGCACATATTTGAACTTACCCCACATATGCTCTGTTTTTGGATGTGCACCGCCTAGTTGCAGGACTGCCACTTTTTGGCTGCATACACATCAAATGCTGAGCTTGCCTTACTTGGACGGAGTTGTCTGGTCCATCTGGTACTATTTGAGCCAATATTTAGTAAAGACATCTAGGATTTGCATCTTTTATTTGCTCAAGAGTAGTGCATTATTTAGATGTTTATTTCAGTATGGCAAACTTTTGGAAACCATTGCAATCAATATTCTATATCCTCCATGGTGATGAACGCTTACAATCTTTGATAAATATGAACTTAGTTGTGAATTGATATTTAGACTCATCCTTTTGAGCTTCATTAAATCAATATGCACTCATGTAATTGGTTCTTTAGAGCCAAACATTGATTCGGTATTGTATTTTTTTTTTTTTTTTTATGTTTCTCCTTAGGCGTGATTCTAGTTTCATAAAACAATTCTATTCATTGCCATCAAAGGGTGCCCGGAAAAGGCCCTGTTTCCTCAACTACAAGGTTCTTTGTTTCACATTTCCATTATGCTATATTTATCTTATTTTAGACATTCGCATTGAGCCAGTAGTTGCAACTACATTGTATGTGGATTCAGTTTATAAATTCAAGCTGTTGAGTATACAAATGCGGAATTCTAAATAGATTCTGACTCATTGGCTTCATACCTGTTCCAACTCGTTGATTAGATTCCCAAGCACCCAAAAAAGGGCATGCATTTGAGAGCACACAACAGCGGTCAATACATGTACTTACATTTTATGACCTTCTTTCATATGTTGCAGTTGTTTTTCTCTCTAGGCTGCATGCTCCGTGTTTGTGTGAATGTTAATATATTGAGTTCTTTCACATGGTTAGTCCAAGAGTGAGCCTTTTTTCATAGTATTCTAATATTAAATTCCCTGTTTAGAAAACAAATCCACAAGCTGTCTTTAATCCGTTTAGATAGAAATTAGGATTTATCCAAATGATAGCATATCCCCTTTCAGTATGTGATCCCATCTTATATAATTTATATAGACATCTGTTAGTGGCGTATCTCTCCCATTGTTCTGAACTTTCATTTGACATGCCATGGCCTCAAATTGGGGGCAGATACTTTAGTAATAATGCATCACAATTATCTCTGTTCTGACAGTTTGTGAGGCTGCAATGTTGTGCCATTGGAGTTTTGACCTGTAAGCTGGCATCCCCAACACAAGGTTTAAACTCGCATTTGCTAGCGATGTAACCACAACATTTCCAAAACATGTGATAGTTCCTGGTTTGATCTTTAATTCAATTTTGTTATTTAAAATTAGTGTAGTCTATTTCGTATTAGTCTCATGTCCTGGACACCTCCAGAAATGGCAGCTGTGAGCATGGTATTGTGATATTCATGTATGCAAAACCTTCTTCATGCTCCTCAAGGTCATGTAGTTTTACTGATTATGCAGTCTCAAGAATGTTAGGTCATGAGTTCTACTTATCATTTTTGTGACTTCTATGGCCTGTGGGAGGATTTCACCATAGCCAGCGGCCATGATGTGCTCCCTCAGTTGAAATGACTGTTTTTGCTGTGCCATCTTACAAGTTCAACTGGTTTACTGTTCTGTATAGTGTTCATGCAAATTTTCTCTTCTAGTGTTACCTTTCATTAAATGAAAATGCAGGTCATGTGGTCCAATGGCTACATTAAGAAATAGGGTAGCAGGTAACTTCTTAATTGTTCTATGAATGCCGCTCTTTATATTTCCATCCTATGAGCTGCCTTTTGAATGATGTTCCATTTCCACTTTTTGATTTTAAGGTTATTTGGAGCATTTACATCTGCCACAAGGAGCATTGTTTTTCTTACTGCAATTTTTTGGTATGTCCTCCCCTGCTCCTCTCCTCTCTTCCCTGCTCGTCTCCTATGTTTCCTTTGAAGTGCTCTGAAGTCTGATATATTATTGCCTGAACCGGAAATTTGTACTTATGATTACTGAATTGCCGGTATTTGTAATTTGTTGGCTGCATGTATGTTACTTGAGACGTGGCTGAATCTGAATGACATGTATGCATTTGTCTTTCGAACATATTTTTGTATTGGAGCTCTCTGTGCAGCTCGGTTTTCCTTTCAGTTATCAGAGCCAACATCAGAGGTGATGACAGTAGCACGCCTGAACTCAAGCCATCACGGCAAAATAGTAGTTGCAGTCCTGCAACTTGTTCTCTCACAGATTGCATTGTCCTTGTTGTCATCTGCTTTTTGTATCATATATCTTTAGTAGAACTGCATTTACATCAGTGGCACAATTCTTGTTACATTTTTGAGAAGCCATAACTCAAGCTATCAGCTTGACCCTATCTCATGGTTTCAATTCAGCTGAATTTACTTATCTAAGGCCAGCATATGCAGTAGAGAATCATGTATTTTGTTCTGGGCCGTCGATTCATTTCTCATTCTTGTATTGCCAAATTTATAGTATTTTTTTTGCAGCCAAGAACCTTATGTTGGATCGATGCTTTCAGTTGATTATATGTCTCCCATGGCCTACCTCTAAACTATTAGATATGCTCCGTCAAATGTGGAATTATTTATGGATCCTCTACTCATAATCATAGCTTCAAAGGCGACTAGCATCCTGACACGAGCTGGGTGCGTGCCTATATGAGGCGCTACTCTCCCCCAAGATGAGCTGCCATATATATTGTATGTGATTTTGTGGAATGGCCCAGATGGAGCCACAAATCAGTGTATTCAAACTAGAAAATGTATTGCTATCTTCTTTCACTTTTCATTTACCTGAAAAAATTATATTTTTGGCCACAAATCAGGCGCTACTCTCTGTGTTATTATTTTACTGTTAAAATCAAAGATTTACATCAAATCCGTTCATGTTCCAGTTGGAGACTTGTAGATTTCTTGCCTTGTGTACCTATATATATATATCTCAAATTATAAAATCCTCCTTTGAAAAATAAGGAAACACACGTTTCGTCAACGTTCACTAACAAAAAAAGCCACCAGCCTGTAACAAAGCAGAACACGAGACAAAAAAAAAAAAAAAAAAAAAAAAAAAAACCCCATACAGACCACGACAAAAAAATGAAAAAAATCATCCACCAGCCTGTGCATATAACCGACCACGAGTACAAAATAAAAACAGCCCGACCAAAAAAAAAAAAAAAATCGGGAAAAGGTCATACCGGGATCCCATCTTCCGTGCGGACGTGGGAGTGCTGTCAGGCTGCATGCGTGCGGGGGTTCGGGTTGGCCGCACCGAGGAACTCGGCTGTCGCGGGGAGCCGGTGACTGATTAATGATTAGTAACCAGGGGACTAATTAGTGCAGCCTCTATATACCTATATATATATATATATATATATATATATATATATATATGCACTTTCTATACACTACACCACGGGTATAGTTACACCAATATTCAAAAACCACATTGTGTATGTGTTCATACTTGTTTTTATTGGTTTGAGTATGTTTAGATACTCATATTAAGATACTCTAGATCGTACTACGTGAAAAAAATTTCGATGGAACCCATATTTTTTAATATATTACATAAAATGCCACTACTCGCCGTATATAAAAAAAGTATATCCATATACTCAACGTATGAATGCATACTTAGCGTATATACCACCATAGATGGTTACAGTATGATCATATACTTCATCCACATGCACTTCGTTTGGTCATATATACCACAAATCTTGAGATATACGTATGGGTGTAACTACACCTAAGATGTAGAAAAAAATTACCATATATATATATATATATATATATATATATATATATATATAGGAGAAAGATAGTCTGTAGCTAGCTACAGAATTTGGTATTCTGTAGCCAGGCCGGTCTGATGAACCAGGTGCCATGTGTGGATCAGGTTGCGTTAGATGCATGCAGTTGAGGGGACCAGGCAATTAAGCCAGTTGACAACCGTATTTACTGCATGTGCCTGACCGGATTTCTCCTTGATTGGCTCACGTTGATTTCGGCAAATCAGTTGACCAGCATGCGATCAGGAGCTACGGTAATTCCTGGAAAGTTATTATTAACGTAAATATCTACATGATTTACCATAATATATCAGATACCTTCTTTGATTAGTTACGATAATTTGTTTACTAGACTTCTAATTTTTTAACTAGAATACATG
Source organism: Hyparrhenia diplandra (assembly GCA_015847255.1). NCBI lineage: Eukaryota > Viridiplantae > Streptophyta > Magnoliopsida > Poales > Poaceae > Hyparrhenia > Hyparrhenia diplandra. The sequence continues at coordinate 37,446 of JADLZK010012447.1, read as the reverse complement.
CTTTTCTGCCACCTAGTGTTACGATATTCTATTTACTAGATTTTTTTGTATTTACTAAATTTTTTAATTCAAGAGACTATAGCAGGATTTCTTCTTGATCAAGTCTTGAAGCCCGGCAGCGAATTCTACAGTGAAAACAATGCCCAGCTCTAAATATGTACTCGACACACAACAATATATATATGTATATATTGTATATTTTATATATACATGTTGTATGTATCTATATATATACATGTTCATCTACTTTAGTTTCATATTTTATTTGTGTTAATTGCGTACATTGATCGAACTCGTATTCGAAAACTAATGCGCAAAAAGGCAGCGTAGAATCATATTCGAAAACCAAATTTGAAAACCTAATTTGAAACCAATTTGAATAATGAATTGAAATGCAATCAAAACAGAAAAAAGCCCCTTTTGTCCCGGGCCGTAATACATTTTGTCCCGGGACCTTGTTCCCGGTTCCATAATCGGGACTAAAGGGCCTCTAGGCCCGGGACTAAAACCGGTTTCTGTACTAGTGTAGGAGCTGGCAACCAACCTGCCCTGCTACTGCACGTCTAGACCCTGCAACTCTAATTGTTAGTGTTCCACATCTGCACATTTGTTTCAGACAATTCTTTTATAGACAAGTTAAACAGCTAGTAGTGATAAGTGAAAATATTCTTGAACAAAGAGTATGCAGACAAGCAGTCATGCACCCTTAGGTAGTTCACATGATTGCCGCAAATCATGACTGCCTTCAAGCACTGTCAACACTGGTTGGAAATGCCAAAATTCATTGTCAGCATGCCTGCTGACTAAGCACTATGGTTGCCAACATGAGCTATTTGTTTTCTTACAATTTTATTTGAATGTCTTCACTTGATCTATTATTTTATTCAATATTATCCATTATACTTTAGTTTACTGGCTATTAGAGATTATTAGAAGTGTGCTTTCATTTAGTTCACTCTGGTTAACGATGTACTTAGTAGTAAAATTTTATTCATGTATGTTAAATTTAACGATGTACATTTTGAGTTGACTTTAGTAAATATCAGAATAGAAATCCGAATCCGAGACGTCTGTTTTGTATTCGCATTCGAAAATATCCGAATCCGTATTCGTATCCGAATTAAAATGTGGTAAAAGGTGACATCTGGATCCGTTTCCATGCGAATCTAATCCGTTTCCATCCTTACCTAGATACACTTAGATTGGCACCTGAAAAAAAATCGGGTATTTTAAATCCCTGCAACTCTCGATTCTCGTGATATCCAGATCAAACGAACCAAAAAAAATTATCCAAATAATACAAAAAATATTAAACGAATAAAATAAAAAATAGGCAGATTATTTCTATGAAAACCAAATTGGAAAATTTCAAAGGAACACCAAATAAAACATACAGAAAATCAAACAAAGCCAAAAAATGATGATAACTGTTCATGTAATTCTGACTATTCCCAGTTATGAATAATTTTTTTTCTAGAAAAAAAACGGGAGTTTCCCGGATACTCTTAAGAGGAGGTGAGGCGCCGCGCCGGAGCCAGCGCTCGAACCGCGGGCGGGCAGCCTGAGCGAGCCCCTGCTCAGCTCGGCTGACCAACCGAGCCCCCGCTCGGTTCTCCAGTTATGAATAATCAATTTACACCTGTTAATATAGAATTTACACTTTAACTAAATTAGTAAAATATGGTTCATTGAGACGCACTCACTCCGTCCCTCGATCGAGGACGTTTTGGGATTTAACGCAGCTACCCAGGCATGAGATAAAGGACCACAGTACTCTTATAATATAATCATTGCTCATGCAAGTGGACGCAGATGCGAATGGCTGGCCTTCCTCCGTTCGTAACCGCACCTCTGGGTGTGTTTAGAGCCCAATTCCTCCCCAAATTTCATCATCTGAAAAGATTTCATCACATCAAAATAATTACACAAGGGACACGACGAGCACGCTGAGTAGTGCTGCATAATATTCAAAAAAAAATCGAACTAATTACCACAAAATTTAGATTTTGGTTCTACCGCCCTCTGTTTTTTCTTTTTAATTCGTGCAAGTGGACGACATCATGATAGGATAATATTCACCACTAACAAACGCTATGCACCTGTACTGCTGCATCCAACCATGTTCGAACTAAGCATAGCTTTCGTCCCTCCGGTCCATCCAAAAATTTTGGTGTCAAAATTTTGGGTGCGATTTTTCGTCTGACGTCCACGCCCTCTGTTTTTTTGTTTTTTAATTCGTGCAAGTGGACGACATCAGCTGACTGATGGACGGGGTGATGTACTCGGTATAGGCCTGGGACCACGCTAGGCACCTGTAGTGCTGCATCCAACCATAAAAATCGAACTAAGCAGGTAGCTCCAGCGTTCACCTCTCTAAAAACTATCTCATGGCCAGGGAAGAGTTCCCATTGGTCCTTGCCTACTCTCTCCCCCACGCGTGTACAGGACTGGTTATTTTAATGCCGTCGGTTAGTGCGATTTTTCGTCTGACGTCCACGGTGCGAGCGCTCTAATGTTCCAGTTCGGTTTAGAGCAACACTGGAGGTGAGCTTAGGTCTGGAGTATATTTTGATACTTTTTTTTAATCTCCAGACGTACTACTCTGCATGCGTAGGGGGCAGTGATGTGACGTGACGGCGACGAGTCACTGCGTAGAGCAGCATACTGACACCCTGCCGCGCATACAGCATGCATGTGGCGCATGGTACCAGACACGCCTGACTCGTTCAAAAATTTTTTATGTAAATTAAAAACAGTACTCGTATCTATAGTGATGTAATAAGTCGTGCTTCCGCACAAAAAAAAGCCCAACCAGACCACCTGCCACGTTGGGCCCCGCGACCACCTGCCACGTTGGGCCCCATCGTGACCGTTGCATCGCAGGATCGGATGGCTCAAAAATCGAGCGCGCGGCGGCCGAGGAACACTCGACTGACGGACTAGCAGCATACTGTAGCAGTGGTCACCCGTCCTCCTCTGGCTCCATCTCAGAGCATGTGACTCGATGCCCCTCGTGGCTCAAGCTGTGCGACACGAAAAAAGACAGGCCGTACGGACACGTACCAGTACGGTACCAGTACGGTACCACTCGGGCCTGACAGAACGGGGGGCATGCCACGCTCGCCCGTACAGGCACGTACCAGTGGGGACACCCACCGGCAGCGGGTGCAGCACTGCAGCAGGGGCAAGGATGGCGCACGCATTAAGGGCGTCCGCAATGGTAATAGTTAGTGCTAGCTATTTGGTGTCTTAGATGTGAAGGTGAGAGACAAAAATAAAGATTATTTTATATTGTTGGACCCACATCCTCATCTCACATGTTTTTGGGCTACGTGAAATAGTCTATCTATTTGTATGTAGCTAGTGACTACTCTCTCTCCTACTTTTTGCTTGCCACGTCACCTCTAGATAGCAAAATAGCTAACCATTGCGGACGCACTTACTAGTCCTACTCCTTTATTGCATGAGACCACCGATCGCAGGCTGGCTGGCATCGTATCCAGTGGTAGTAGCTCTAACATATTCTTAAAATGTGTGTATGAGCTTAACTCTTATCAAGAGTTAGCTTTTCTCTTTCTTTATAAAATATAAAAGAATACTTAGAGCTAGCTTATAAGCCATCCATTATAGGTGCCCTTATACTGTAAGAAGCCTCCCTCCCTCCTGCTCCCAATCATCCTCGTGTATAGTACTCGTACAGTTTATTTGTGCATGGTTTGGGGGGCACGCCACGCTCGCCCGTACGGGCACTTACCAGTACCACAGCACTCGCATCGCAGGAAAGATTCGCGCTCGCGCCCGTTGGGACACCCATCGGGTGCAGCACTGCCCTAGCACCGCGCATACGGCAGTGCGTGCATCGGGCTGGGTGGGGGTCCGGGTGGGGACGCCATCCATTGCCTGACACGGCTGTAAACACACGACCACATATCACACCTAACACTATCGATTTTAGGGCGTCCTCAGCGGTGGAGAAATCACTAGCTGAGCTAAGATTCTATTGGTCACGGAGGGAAGAGAACAACTCGCTTGCGCCGAGATAGACAGATAGTCACTAGTCTCACTCGTTTTTCAAAGAAACATCCTCTCACATCTGTACCTGCGCACTTAGCTTTTTCCTTTTCTTTAATTTCGGTCTCCAGCTCAGCTGGTGATTACTCCGCACCGCTGAGGCCACCCTTACAGCACTGCATGCATGGCGCATCCCTGCAGACAACAATGGCGCGCACATTATTAGCACTATATATTTTGCAGGACCACGAACCACAGGAGCGTGATGTGGCTGTAAACGCCCGACGACAGACAAGCTCACATGTCACACCTGACACTATCAATATTTCCTCCAGTTTTCTGTCCCACCGCTCTCGCACCGCATTGGGCCGCACTCCGCCACCGCCGGGCTAGTCGCCCGGGCACCGCCCGTACGGGCCAACGCACCCCGTGCCTCGGGCCTGTGCGCCACCGCGTGGCCGTGTGGGACCCGCGCTGCGCCGGCTGGCCGATAGCCCGGCTGAGCCTCTCCCTCACGCAATGGCCACCGGGGTCGGCACTCGGTACTGAGTACTGAGTACTAGCATATAGGTTGAGATAATATAATACAATACATAACAATATAACATAAAACCAGGTGGCAGCTTACAAGGACCTCTAATTAAATATTTTTGTCTTACGTAATTTTGCAGCTTCTCGTCTATGTAATCTGCTATCCTCCTTCTATCTGCTGGATCATATGGAAGCTTATCAAAATTTACCTCCTATCGTGAGATCCGTGAAGTGCGCTGAGTAGTACAATTAGTGTTTGCTGCAGTGGCATCTCCATCTCTTCTTGCTTTTGAAGTGTGTCCATTATTATTCTCATTATCACCGGCTGGTGGTGATTTCATCCTTCCAATTTGCTCTGATTGCCTATCAAATTAGTCATGTAATAAAAGTTATAGCAGATACTAATTTGCAAGCATCCATCATTATCATTATTAAAAGTCACTACAGATTTACTGAAATGCAAGCCATACTAAACTACTAAAGTAGCATAGATACCTGGCATCTTGGTCTGAATCACCGAATAAAAGGGTAGTAGTTCTTTGCTGGAACAGTGGAACGCAAGGAACAAAATGCACTATCTGGCTATACAAGGACGGCTCGTGCGGTCGTGCGGCGATGTTGGCCTGCGGTTCCACGCGACGCTGCCCGTCTCAGCACCGGCGTTGGAACGAGTGGAGAAGCGTTGGAAACTTGGAATGACTGTTTCCTGTGTTTTTATTTTTTAATCGCCTCTGCCACGTTCTAAGATTCTAGGCTTCTGCTGCACTGGTAAGCCACGTTCAGACCTACTCCCTCCGTCTCATAATAGATGTCATTCTCGTTTTCCGAGAAGTCAACGTTTTCGAAATGTCGGTAATTATATATTAAAATATATAAATATTTATGCTAAGTAATTAGTATTATCGGAAAGATCTTTAAGTCTATTTTTTTAACAAATTTATTTGGAGACTTAAATGTTGCACGTATTTTCTACAAACCTAGTCAAAGTTTGACTGACACGCTTCCCATAGCGACATCTATTTTGAGACGGAGGGAGTATGAGAACCCATTATTTTGGAAAAAAAAATTGAAGCCCAAGTGTGCACTTAAAATGGGATGGAGGAAGTATGAGACTACCGACCACAGGCTGGCATCGCATCTAGTGGTAGTGGTGCGAGCAGGAGCGTGACACGCATGGGCGGACCTAGCATTGTGCCCGGGTATTCCCGGGCATACCCTACAATTTTAGAAAAAATTTAGTAGTTCTTAAAGTTGCATTTCCTTGCCATTTTAAACGTAAAATCGCGTTGCGCTGCAGCTCGCCGCCACGCCAGGCCGCCCGCTCTGCCTGCCCACGCCTCCTCCCCCATGGCCCGCGCAGACGCTCGCGTCGCCGGCGTGCCCCACGCGGCCACGCCGCCCCCTCCCCGCTGCGGTAGGCGGCCGGTGCCACCAACTCCCCTCCCCGGCAACTGCGGAGCTAGAGCTACTCACCGTCGCTCGGCGCGATAGGATTGGAGTTCTCTGCCATAGGCATACCCTGCTCTGAAATCCTGGGTCCGCCATGACACGGGCTGTGACACGGGCTCACCCTACACGGGAACCAAACAGCTTCCGATTTTCTGTGGCGAGTCGCATCCGTGGCGTGGCAATGGCAACTGAAGGCCCGGAACCAAACAATCTATCAACGCGTAATCAATCGATGTCAGTGCAAATGATGCATGCACGTGCTTTCAATTTTTCTTTTAGAGGGCTCTTAATTGCGGCTGCAAGATGCTCTAGACCGCGGTGGCAGCAGCTTGGAGCCCTGCATGTGCATGCTTTCGATTTGCTGGATACTCTAGGACACAATAATGCATGTAAAACAGACCAACATGTGAAAACGTACGGGTAGCTGGGTTTACTGTACTATCGGTAAATCTTTATCACGCTCGGGTGTTCCTAGTGCTCCTGGCACTCGATTTTGTGGCCGTCTATCCTGCGCTGTCAACGGAGGAGATGTACCAAGCGGTCGCGGGGCCCAAGGTGGCACGGTGGGGATGCAGCGCCACTTCCTTTTGGGCGGTGGGGACCGCACTCCTGCGGCAGTGGCAGAGGCGCTCTGCGTGTGCCATTGGTGGGAGCAGGCCCTCACATGCGGCAGGTGCATAGTGTAGGCTTCGGTGGAGGTGCAGGTGAGGTCCATGCTGACCCATCACATCACCGTGCCCCTAACCCCTATAGCCATGCATGCATCTGCAGATTTAGTATTCTTTTAGTACAAACATATTAGGGCATATTTTACTATTATTTTAGATCTAAGTTTTGGGTTGAATAGGTGTAAATTAGCTCTTCATAAATGAGAATGGTCAGAATTACTCGACCACCTGCCACCTTGGGCCCGGCGACCATTTGGTGCCCCATCGTGACCGTTGCAGCGCAGGATCGGGTGGCTCAAAAATCGAGCGCGCGGCGGCCACGTTGGGCCCCGCGACCACTTGGTGCCCCATCGTGACCGTTGCAGCGCAGCATCGGATGGCTCAAAAATCGAGCGCGCGGCGGCCGAGGAACACTCGACTGACGTATTAGCAGCATACTGTAGCAGTGGTCAGTCGAGGAGCCTCAGTCAGGCCCGTCCTCCTCTGGCTCCATCTCAGAGCATGTGACTCGATGCCCCTGGTGGCTCAAGCTGTGCGACACGAAAAAAAGACAGGCCGTACGGGCACGTAACAGTACTGTACCACTCGGGCCCGACAGCACCGGGGGCATGCCACGCTCGCCCGTACAGGCACGTACCAGTGGGGACACCCACCGGCAGCGGGTGCAGCACTGCAGCAGCAGGGCGTGTACGGCAGTGCGCGCGTCGGGCAAGGATGGCGCGCACATTACTGGTCCTACTCCTGTCCTGTATTGCATGAGACCACCGATCACAGGCCGGGGCTGCACCCGCCGGGTGCAGCACTGCGGCAGCAGTGCGCGTACGGCAGCGCGTGCATCGGGCTAGGTGGGGGTCCAGGTGGAGGGCGCCATCGGTTAGTCAGCATTACTCAAACAGTTATCTGATTATTTTTGTTGGCTTTTTTTATTTTTTGTATGTTTTATTTGGTTTTCTTTGAAATTTTTCAATTCAACTTTCATAGAAATAATCTGGCTAATCTTTTTTGTTTTATTTGGTTCCCTTTTGAAATCTTTCAATTTAGCTTCCATATAAATAATCTAGGTCTTTTTTTTTTTTATATGTTCTATTTGTTTGCATTAATTCTGATCATTTGATCTGAATCCTGTGCTCACGTGAATCGAGTGTTTCATGTCTTGAAAACACTCGATTATGCCATCTGACCCGTTTTCGACCAATCGAGTGTTTCTGAGCCGCCTCACACTCGAGCGCCAGGAGCATCTAAAGCACTCGAGTGCGCGGAGACACTCGCATGTACCATAGTCGGTTGGAGGTGACGTGAGTTATTGAATTTTTGGAAAGGAAACCTGACTGTCATGCATGCATCTCCACATGCCAGAGGTTCAAATGCATGTGCCTTACTCCCTCTGTCCCGAGAAGAGTGACATTTTTTACTTAGACATCATGTTTGACCGTTTTTCGCCTTATTCAAAAAAATTTATGTAAATTATAAAATAAATAAGTTAGTATTAAAGTATATCTAATGATAAATAAGTCATAATAAAATAGATGATATTTATAAAAAAATTTGAATAAGACGAATGGTCAAACAAGATGTCTCAAAAGTCTAAAACGACACTCTTTCTGGGATAGAGGTCGTAATTTGTTCGGTAGGACGACTACGACAACAATAAAATATGTAAGTAACAGATTGACATGCATATATGTGGCAATGTAAGGGTAGCCTTGGGTTTTACCACACTTCACAAACTCGGCCAAACACAACATAAGGGCCGTTCTTTACTTTAAAACTTTACACCTATCATATTGAATGTTACGGCACATATATGGAGTATTAAATATATACAAAATAAATAACTAATTGCACAGTTTGCATGTATTTTGCGAGATGAATCTTTTAAGCCTACTTAGTACATGATCTGACAATAAAATGCTACAGTAACAGATATGTCCATGATGGATTAATTAGATTTAATAAATTCGTCTCTAGAATCTATAACTTGTTTTTTTATTGGCAGGCCGTCACATCACCTCATCAATGCACCTAGGAGTAGATCTTGTGGGCGGTGCATAGTGGTTCATATAGTACTCAAGGTGTGAGGCTGTGAAGGGTGAGGGGAAGGGATAAAGACTGCTGCCTGCCTTGGTCGACAACGCAAGGTGCGCTGTACAGACGCACAGCTACTGCCTACGACGGGTAGTAGGCGACGACAATCATTTTGGGACAATGCCCTGTAGGTCCGACGATATACATTATGGGACGGAGGGAGTAGGCTTTGGTGGAGGTCAGGTGCAGGTGAGGTCCATGCCAACCCATCACATCACCTTGCCCCTAGCCCCTATAGCCATACATGCATGTATTCCCTCCGTCCTGGTTTTAGGCTTGTTTAGTTATGTCAAAATGTTAGAAAGTTACAATTTGAACTTCTGTAGCACTTTTGTTTGTATGTGGTAAATATTGTCCAATCATGGCCTAACTAGGCTTAAAATATTCGTCTCATGATTTTTAACTAATTTATATGATTAGTTATTTTTTACCTACATTTACTGCTCCATTTATGTGTCTAAAAATTGATTTGATAAAGAGAGTGAAAAAATTCTAACTTGAGGGAAGTAAACGTGGCCTTAGTGTCGTTGCAGAGATGGGCGACGGTACAGGGTGATGCACAGTGACCTACATGCCTATAGGTAGCAATCATTCCAAGGGGAGATGCTTTTGCATGCTTTCGTTGAAATGCACACACCATATCAAAGCTACAGAATGTGCCACGACACCATACCTACCAGCAGGCGAAGCGGAGGGCACTCGCGCGCGCGGACTGGAGGAGGCGAGCGCAGGGCGGCCGCGCGCGGCTAGAGGAGGCGAAGCGCAGGGCGGCCGCCGCGCGCGGCTGGAGGAGGCGAAGCGGAGGGCGGCAGCACGCAATCTGGAGGCGAGGCGGAGGGGGAGGGTGGCCACGCTCGGGGGCGTGGGCGAGATGAATTCCGTGGGCGGTGGATTCACGGGTGGATGAGTGACCGACAGGGTAAGGTGGGCATGCGGCTTTACTGGGCATGGGACCCACGTAATCCCTAAAACGACTCTCTTTCTGGTATTTCATCCAAGAGCTACGACGACACTAAATATGGGACGGAGGGAGTACAGATTTACTTCTCCGTGTATTAAAAGTGTCGTTTTTTTTTTTTTTTAGACTCCGGTTTGACCATTCGTTTTATTTAAATTTTTTATTATTCAAAGTTTTTATAAATAATAAAATAAATAAATAAATTATTATTAAAGTATCTCTAGTATAAAATAAGTTATATCAAAATAAATAATATTTATATAAAAAAACTAAATAAAACGAACGGTAAAACAAAAAGCCTAAAAGCAAAAAAATTGACACTTTTAATGGAACGCAGAGAGTATTCTTTTAGTAGGAACATATTACATCTTATTGGGGCATATTTTACTATTTTTATTTAGGTGTACGTTTTATGTTTAATTGCTGTAAATTGACTATTTATAAATGAGAATGGTCAGAATTACTCGAACAGTTATCTAATTATTTTTTGTTGGCTTTTTGATTTTCTCGTATGTTTTATTTGGTTCTCTCTGAAATTTTCAAATTTGGCTTCCATAGAATTAAAAAAACTTCGGCCGGTGAGGGAAGACCCCCTCACGGTATTAAGCGCCTGCCGGTTCCTATGGCCGTCGCGGCACCGTAGCGCACACACAACACAACGGTCACATAGGCCGGACCAGACTTAAGACAGAAGACCTCAGTCCCCCGACCGAGAAAACCCCCCGAACCCTGCCCCAGCAGCGAGGGGGATTTTTTTACCATAGTACCGGCACAGTGGACACGCTGCACTCAAGGCGCACTTCGGACATCACTGTACCGCACGCGTCCACGGCCGGCCCTAAATTCGCTCCCACCGGGGCTCGAACTCAGGACCTGAGGCATGGCGCCGGAAAGTCTTAACCGCTCAGCCAAGCATCCTTTGGCGCTTCCATAGAATTAATCTGGCTAATCTTTTTGTTTTATTTAGTTTCCCTTTGAAATCTTTGAATTTGGCTTCCATATAATCTAGGTATTTTTGTATTTTATATGTTCTATTTGTTTGCATTAATTTTGATCATTTGATATGGATCTGGATCCTGCGGTCATGAGAATCGAGTGTTTCATATCTTGAAAACAATCGATTATGCCATCTGACCCGTTTTCAACCAATCGAGTGTTTCTGAGCCGCCTCCCACTCGAGCGCCAGGAACATCTAAAGCACTCGAGTGCTCCCTAGACACTCCCATGTATACGTACTCCTACGGAGTACTATATCGTTGGTTGGAGGTGACGTGAGTTATTGAATTTTTGAAAGGAAACCTGACTGTCATGCATGCGTCTCCACATGAGCTATGCATGTGCCTTTTATTTGTTCCGTCCCAGAATATTATTCGTTTTGAAGGGTGTGTTTAGATCCCCTGAAATTGGCACTGTAAATGAACCGAAAAGCACTGTAACACTTTTTGTTTGTTTGTGGTAAATATTATCCTACCATGGGGTAACTAGGCTCAAAAGAATCGCCTCGCAATGTACATCTAAACTGTGCAATTAGTTATTTTGTTTATCTACATTTCATACTCCGAAAGCATCGTCTTTTGGTACATTTAATGCTTCGATGTGATGGGAATTTTGGAAATTTTGGAGAAAAGTTGGGGAACTAAACACACCCTTAAGTTCAAATTTTGTCCGCACGTTTTTTATTTTCAAACATCGTGTTTGATCGTTCGTCTTATTGAAAAATTTTTGTACAAATTACAAAATAAATATATCATTATTAAAGTATCTCTAATGATAAAATAAGTTATTACAAAATAAATGGTATTTATACAAAAAAATTTGAATATGACAGATGATCAAACAAGATGTCTGAAATTCTAAAAGGACACTCTTTTTGGGACGGAGGGAGTAAACCGTTAATGCATCCACTCAATAATTACAGCTATAGGGATGTGCAGGTCATTGGTTCATCTACTTGGTAGTCTCCACTTTTTTTTTTTTTGGACGGAGGGAGTAAACAGTTAATGCATCCACTCAATAATTACAGCTATAGGGGTGTGCAGGTCATTGGTTCATCTCCTTAGTAGTCTCATCCAATGCTAAAACGACTCATATTCTAGGACATAGGGGCTACTCCCTCCGTCCCAAATTAAACGCAGTTTTGGGTGTTCGTGTCACAAGTTTGACTCGATTTGTAAAAAATACGTACAAGATTTCTCCAAATAAATTTGTTAAAAACTAGATCAAAAGATCTTTCCAATGATACTAATTATGTAATATAAATATTAATACTATTTTAATATATAATTGCCGGTAGTTTTTTTTCTTGGGAAGCGAGAACTCCATTTATTCCGGGACGGAGGGAGTATGTGGCAATGTAAGGGTAGCCTTGGGTTTTACCGCACTTCACAAAACTTGGCCAGACCGAACATAAGTTGTTGAATTGACTACTAACCTACTTGCAAGAGAATTATTGACAAGCTATGCAGGAGTACTTGATCATATATACGAGTCACACTTAGCTTGGCAGAATTTGGCCTGCCACTTATATGACACAAATTAAATACCAGAGAGGAACGGGTAAGAATTAAAATCAAGTTGGCTGTAACAGTAAAGACATCAAGCAACAAGCATGCAAAGCTACAAGTAGAAACCCTAGCTAAGCCCATAAATGCTATAGTCAAGTAGTCCGTGACAGTAAACATCATTTTTATTTTTTGAGAAGCCAAAAATTTAAACTTTAATCAATATATATATATATTAATATTTATTAAGTGGCATATTTTTACATTAAACATGCAATACGACTCGTCGTAGTAGTACTCATACTTGTAGGAGTAGCAGCATACTGTAGCAGTGGTCAGTGAGGAGTAGCCTCAGTCAGGCCCGTCCTCCTCTGGCTCCATCTCAGAGCGCGAGGCCCCAACAGCCCATGTGACTCGATGCCCCTCGTGGCTCGAGCTGTGCGACACGAAAAAGACAGGCCGTACGGGCACGTACGAGGTACCGTACCACTCGGGCCCCGACAGCACGAGACGACGGGGGGCATGCCACGCTTGCCCGTACGGGCACCTAGCAGTGGGGACACCCACCGGGTGCAGCACTGCAGCAGCAGGGCGCGTACGGCAGTGCGTGCATCGGGCAACGATGGCGCGCACATTACTAGTCCTACTAGTGTCTTGAGCGCGCCCCGGCGCGCACGATGGTGTCGCGTGTGATTTGGTCAAGCATAGCATAAGAACCATAATAACGACGGCGTGATTATGTTCGACGCATTGGGTTTTAAGTATATCAGAAGTGTGGTCAATCAGAGGACAGCAACATAAATATGTCTGATACACGAATCCAAGGTTCTACCACAGGAAATTAAGTGGCGCGCCCGACCGCATCACGGGCATGGGAACTCATGTTCAGGTGCGGTGATTCATTTATAACATCACAGTACCACAATAATTGCTAAGATGATTACTACGAAGAGACAAACACAGGCTTTCGACAACATGGTTGGGGCGCAGGAACAACGTGCTTGACGTGCAGTAGGACGTCCATCAGCTAATAGTGGCCAGACGGGTCAGGCTGGAGGCGATCATATTCGTCGTCTCAGGTGCCAAGAGCAGCCCACACGCTACGGGGCGCTGTACGGAGTTTCATACTGATAGAATCGGCAAGCAGTCTGCCGAACACGAGCACATAAATGATAAATCTAAGCACATAGTGCCGAATAGTCTAGGAAGTTTTTTTGATGCAAGGACCCCATCTGGAGCCATCTCCAGTATGGCAGAATGATGCGCAGGATCACGTAGCTAGCTTCAAAAGCATGGCCAGTACCCTTCAACCACCTCGAGCACTGCATTGCACAAGCACACGACAGCTCAGTCATCAGTGTGGCGCCGCGGCATGTCCACAAAAGAGCCGGAATCCTTCATCGGCCATCTCCCGGTGTGATGTAACCAGGAGACAAAAGTGCAGAACCCCAAGAACCTAGAAATTTATATGTTCATTTAGCAAGAAGCAATAACATGTATAGATCACAGTTTTGTAGGTAATAGGAGGATAGCTCACAGCATCTATCAAGTCTGCTGTCCAGCGATACGCGTTGAACGCGGGCGTTTTTTCTCTGCTCCAATGGCCTTGTCAGGCGCCTGATCAATAGCTATTCCATCTTTAACGATTTCTTCATCGACGGCAACATAGGAAACCTGTGGCACCGAAACGATCGTTAGCAAGCAGTTTTATAAACCTTAATGCAACCTGTACCATGGTCTAAGATGGGAGAACCAAAGTCAGATGGAAGTAACTTGCACCTCATCAACACTGTCTTCATAGCTCAGCCTCTTGCGAGCCGTAGAGCGATCACATTTGTCACGCTTCTCCCTGCACAATAGAACAATAGTCTAATAGCAGTCTAGGCAATAGATAAAACTGGCTAGGTACTTGAAGTTTAGGATGTACTGACCGAGTTTTCTGTGTAGGTGCGTCACTGTCAGGAAGCTCTGGGGCTGGAGTCTATGTAAGATATCATAGCATTAATGAGGCTGCATACATGTGATGTATAATAAAGATGTAAAGGTTTAGATGCACAATTCACCTGGTCAGCACGAACCAGTGAGCTATTGACCTCCGTAACAGAAGACAACGGAGTAGCAGATCCAGGGTTAGTTAGGATAGACGGAGGGCTGCCTGTAGCAGCAGAACTATTTGGGGTAACAGACCCAAGGGCAGGCAGCGCAGATACAGGGCTGGCTGTAGTAGTAGGACTGCTTGGCATGACTGGGCTACTCGATGCAGGAGCGTCACGATTGTTCACGACGGGTTCATTCTGTCCATGCGCCGCCACAACTGAATTGACTTGATAAGTTTTGGTCTCCCTGTAGTAGCTCTGCTGAGTTAAGGCAACTGCAAAGTGAATCTCCTGGAGACAATCCTTGCAAGCTCTGGTGGCACCTGGCCAGCAGCTCCCGATGTTCTGAGCAGCTGCTGGACCGGTTTGCCCACAATCTGACGTGCAATGTCTCCAAAGCAGATCATTTCAGCCTCTCCGGTGCCGTCAAGAGCAACGAAACATACCTTGTACCTGAAAAGCAAAGGGAATCACATAATAACCAAGGAGGGAAACAAAAACAAAGGTGGTGGCACATAATCATTTGCATACTTGAATTTGAACGATGTCGATGAGCATGAGTTGCATCTATACCCAGCGTCGTGCTGGGAACACGACTTGCTGCATCTGGAGCAGGAGGCAAACCACCAAGACACATTCGGAACCAAACGGGCAATGGTAACGTGCAGCGATAACCATCTTCCTGTCAGCAAGAAGCGAACACCCGGTATAATTATAGTGGAGCCGCAATGGGACAACACCTGTAGATCAATACGTGTTGAAATGCGTGTATTGCTTACATGCTGATCATATGGATCCATTGCATTTAGTTCCACCAGTGTTTTCATATCCAACTGAGTGGGTGGACAGCGCCGAGTCTCCGCCTGTCGGGGTGCAGCAACACGCCTCACATCAACGCGTTGGTCCTGGAGCCTGCAAACAACAGTTATGTCAGCCGATGTCAATAACACTCGTGGTCAAAGTATAAATGTATAGCACGATATTAAGACATTTCCGAGATAGGTACGTACGCTCCATAGAGGTGCCTAGCTTCTGGAATATCAGGATTAAAGTACCACCTTGCAGCTGCATTGCCACTAAGGTAGTAGTGGTCTAAAAACGCAAAAAAAGAACAACGGTATTCATAAGCACATGCCAGAGTGGCGTGAAATTGTAAAAATGTGTATGCAAGATGTACCTTGGTATTGTTTCATCAGACCACCGACAAACAACACCACAACTGGCTTCCTTTCAGCTCCAGTGAGATGCTGATCAACAGCAAAAGCAGCAGCGCGTTCCCCCCACAGGCTTATTTTAATCTCGGAGTAGCTGCACACATGTATATAGGAATGAGAACACACGACGAAATCCTTATAGCCAAGAAAGAAGGAGAGTGATGCATACTTATGGTCCCTCAGTACAATGTGTCTGGCGAGCGCCGACTTGTTTTTGTTAGGAAAATGCACCGTGTACGATTCCGACACCTCAGTGAGCAACCCAATAACATCTGCAGCTGAACCGTAAGAGAAAAGCAGGACAGCTTGATTGTATAGACAGTGAAAAGGGCATAGACACTAACCAATGAAGTCCCCAGTGTCGCCAGCACGAGATTTCAAGGCATCTATGGGGGTCAACCTGTATGCATACAGTGGGAAACCAGGCATCTCTTCTCTGACAGCAGAGACCTGTGTGCGAAGCGTGAACTCAATCCTAGAGAGAGAAGACACGGGCCTGAAACTGCGCTTTGCATTAGACACCCTAAAGCGACTAATGACATAGATGCCATTTTCTTCCACGAGCCTGCTCTTGGCTTCCACCTCAGCCGCTGGGATCTCAGCGTACATGCTGCTACCCTACAAAAGCAACAACAGGCAAAAAACCCGTAGATAAGACACAAGTGCAGTTGTTAGGACGGTATAGAAAGTGCATGAACTATTCTGTAGGATGAATCAACCCTCTCGTCGACCAAAACAAGATCAACATGTTGTATTGGGCTGTCATCAGTCCCACCACGGTACTCCCATTTGCGAGCAACACGTACACAGATCACTGACCGCATGCTTCCAACCTTAAGGCTTGGGAGCAGATCGAACGCCATTTCTGCACATTTTGAGTACAAACAAGCAGGCATCGTCGCTCTCAGCCAGCAGATAACCACTCCAGCCCCAATCAGGACAGGCCTCGTCGCCCAAGCCAACTAAGCTAGCAGCTTTGGCAGCAAGAGCCACTGCGGCCCGGTTTTTCTATACATGACCACACCCTGAAAATTGTAGTCCACTACAACGAACCCGTATATACCCTGTAGGTAGGCAATGGCCTGAAGAGCAGCCTGCTCATAACCATCATCTGCAGCAAGACCAGTAGGTGCCCAGAAAAATACCGTTCGCGTCAAGTCCGAATCAGGTGCAAAAGGCACATCAATCTCAACCCCATATACATGACATCCATCCTCGAGTAATTCAGAAACAGCTGACACATAGGACAGACCACACCTGGACGCTACATTTTGAAGCAGCGGCAAACAGGACGCAGCAAATACGAACATTTTTTTTTTTGCGAGGCTCGTTTGTACATGCAAACCACACAGAATCCTACCCAGCTCCAATGCTCCAGAACCAAAAAGTGGCTAGAGCACTTGAAATTCAAAACCCAGAGAATCCCAAATCACGTCAGTATCGTTAAGAATACATGTGCACTCAAGTCAGCAGTAGCTCGTAATGCACTCAGCGAACAAAGGGGACGTACCGGGAAGCCGCCGAGAACAAACAACCAAAGGCACCTCTTCGCACAGGTCACCTGCGAGTAAAACAAAGAGCAAACAGCACGCAAAATTAGCCAACCTCACGAAAAGATCTATAGCGAGCCCATGCCACAGCACCGTGTTTAACCTGCAGAACTTAGAGATCCATGTACAGACTCCAAATGCGGTGGGCCACAACAAATAAATAGGTAGAACACTAAAGAAACGCTAAAGCCGAAGCCCCAGAACCATGATAGAGTGATTAAGGAACCGTATATATATTTGCACGGCACACAAGAATCACGGCAAAGGAAAGCACATACCTAGAAACCAACCAGAACAGACAGTGGCCAAAGGCTCTTCTCGGCACAGGTCACCTGCAAGACGAAAAAGACAAGCAAAGGTTGGCAATCAGCCCACGCCATAGAAGTGTAATGCATCCGCACAACCTAGAGGCCAACCTACAGAGCACAGGCGACAGTGCACGGCACACAAGAATCACGGCAAAGGAAAGCACATACCTAGAAACCAATCAGAACAGTAGTCAAAGGCTCCTCTCGGCACAGGTCACCTGCAGGACGAAAAAGGCAAGCAAAGATTGGCAATCAGCCCACGCCACAACAGCGTAATCCATCTGCACAACCTAGAGACCAACCTACAGAGCACAGGCGACAGAACGCTCATGGAGACATCAAACTGGATCCCAACCGACCAACCCAAGCCACCTAGACATTTCGTCGAACACCCTAGCGGCAGCCGCCCGGCCCCACCACCGTGAACGAAGCACGCCGTCCTCCGAACCGCGGCAGCGACCGGAGCCACACCGTGCAGCCACCCGGCCTCGCGGCCAATCCTACCGCACCAGCCAGTCACTCCATCGAGCACTCAGGGCGCACGGAAGAAGCGCCACCGCAGCAACAACCAGGAACGACGCCCCACGCCGGCCCACACCACACACGACACTGCACGGCACCGACAACGACAAAGAAGAAAGGAGAGAAGAAGGGAGGAAGAGGCCAAGCCGGCGGCAAGGAGGAGGAAGACCAACCTGCGGGCCGACGAACGGAGAAGCGAGGAAGAAAGGGAGCCTGCCCCGGTTGCTCAGAGGCCTAAAAAGGAGCCACAGGAACCCGCACAACGTTCGACTGCCAAGCGGACCCGGCCCGACGACAGCCAATAACAGGTCGACAGCGTCCGCGGCGCGCAGAAACGCCCGTTCCCCGACCCCACGCAGCCCGCGACACCCAATCCCCGAGGGACAACGGCCTGGCAGGACGACGTGCAGCACGTAAGCCCACGACGCGGTGCCAGCCTCGACGCCGCTTTCAAGCGAGGCACGACCTCTCACAGGGGCCGCGAAACGCGCCGGCGAGCGCCCCCCCCCAACCGCGCGTCGACAACGCCTCGCCGGGTTAGAGCATCCCAGCAGCAGGCACCACGCCAGCCGACCCGCACAGCCACCGACGCGCGGGCCACCCCCGCACCGAGGCCCACCGATCAGCGCGGCGCGCGCGACCAGGCTGGCCCCACCCCGTCTGGCGTCGGGCCGCCCCTCCGAAGAGCAGCGCCGTCGCGGGCACCAAGCCAACCGCCCGCCGCGGCCACCGACGCGCGCGGGCCACCTCGGATCGAGGCCCACGATCGGCCGGCGCGGCGGGCGAGCCGTCCCCACACCCGTGCGGCGGGGCCCCGGGCGCCGATTCGAGCATCCGGCGGCGCGCGCATTTCCGGTGGCGTGTGTAGGCTGAGGTCGCGGGGGTGCCGCCCCCTCTAAAGAGAAGTAAATCCTGTATTGCATGAGGCCACCGATCAAAGGCCGGCTGGCATCGTATCTAGTGGTGGTAGCTCTAACATATTCTTAAAATGTGTGCACGAGCTTAACTCTTATCAAGAGCTAGCTTTTCTCTTTCTTTATTAAAATATAAAAGAATACTTAGAGCTGGCTTATAAGCCATTTATTGCGGGTGCCCTCACACTGTGAGAAGCCTCCCTCCCTCTCCCAATCATCCTCGTGTATAGTACTAGTACAGTTTATTTGTGCATGGTTTGGGGGGCACGCCACGCTCGCCCGTACGGGCACTTACCAGTAGTCCAGTACCACAACGCTTGCAGGGCAGGAAAGATTCACGCTCGCGCCCGTGGGGACACCCACCGGGTGCAGCACTGCCCTAGCACCGCGCGTATGGCAGTGCGTGCATCGGGCTGGGAGGGGGTCCGGGTGGGGACGCCATCCATTGCCTGACACGGCTGTAAACGCACGACCACATATCACACCTAACACTATCAATTTTAGGGTGCCTTTAGCGGTGGAGAAATCGCTAGCTGAGCTAAAATTCTATTGGTCACGGAGGGAAGAGAACAACTCGCTAGCGCCGAGATTGACAGATACTCGCTCGTTTTCCAAAGAAACATCCTGTCACATCTGTACCGGCGCACTCAGCTTTTTTTCTTTTCTTTATTAATTTCGGTCTACAGCTCAGCTGGCGATTTCTCCGCACCGCTGAGGCCACCCTTACAGCACTGCATGCATGGCGCATCCCTGCAGACAAGAATAGCGCGCACATTACTAGTACTATATATTTTGCATGACCACAAACCACAGGCTGGCTGGCACCGCATCTAGTGGTAGTGGCGCGAGCAAGAGCGTGATGTGGCTGTAAACGCCCGATGACGAGACAAGCTCACATGTCACACCGACACTGTCGATTTGACAAACTACATGCATGGTGCATCCGTGCAGAGCAACTGGCGCGCATTATTAGGTACTCCCTCCGTCCCGAAATAATTCCACCCCTAGGACGGTGCACGCAAACGAAGACATGTGTGAAATTACCAAAATCCTACTACTAAAAAGAGCGAAACGAAATCGTCAAACCCGGCTTTCACCTCGCCTCCGCGTGAAACACCCGCCCGCTTCCCCTCGCCTCACCCCCGCTACCGTTACCGGCGCTCTGCTCCCGTCAAAACACCGCCCGGCTCCCGTCAAAATACCCGCGTGAAAACACCGCGCCGCCAGGGAACCGCCCGTCCCCCCTCTTGCGCCGCCGCAATCCAAGCCGCTCGACCGCCCCAGCCATAGCGTCGCGCCGTGTTGCTATGGAGGACCGTCGCCCACCTCGTCCAGAACCCTAGGGCTCGAGGAATCACGACACCCGAGCAACGGGGATGAGGAGACCGTGGCGTGGGTGGACCCCATCACGCCCCAGCACGCCCCTCGACGCCGGCGTGTTCGGGTCGGCAATGGCAGCAGCGAAGGGGGATCGAGCACTACTACAGCCACCATTTTTAGGGGCGTTTGGGCAGCCACTTGTAAGGGCGGTTGGCCCAACCGCCCCTCCCATGGGGCTTTTAGAAATCGGCGATTTGTAGCACTACTACATAAAAGATTTTTTGTTAACCATGGCGGTTTTTGTAACCGCCACGAAGTAAAGGTCACGGTTAATCGGTCGATTAACCGTGACAGTTTTTTTACAAAAACCGCCACGATTAATAAAATTGGAAAAACAAAAAAAATCCATTAACCGTGGCGGGGTTAATAAAATAGGAAAAATAAAAAAAAAGAGAAAAGCCCATCCCAAACCCTAACCACAATCAGCCACCCACAATCCCTTGCGGCCGTGGGGTTTCGAACCCATGACCTCCGCTCAGCGTCCCCCCTCCCTACCACTGCACTACACACTCACTTGTGTCTCAAACTCATTTCGTTCCCCACATATCTTACGAATCCTAGTAAAAGTTGATTATTTGAGGCCCTAAATGAATTCAAATCAAAAAGTGGTCAACTATAAAGTTTCATAACGTTTCAAGATCTACAATCTTCATTTAGGGTGTTTCTCCATCCTAGGTCGTTTACTTAAATTTGAATTTCAAATTTGAGACATTTGAACGTAGTTTTTCCATGACAAGATGATTTTAAATAAAAAAAGTGGTCAACTACAAAGTTTTATAATTTTTTAAGATCTACAATTCTTATTTAAGATCTACATGGTGGTGTATGTTCTTTCTGCATTGAGAAAAATTGATTTTTTGTGTAGAAAAAAGACACTAGACGCCAATATGGCGGAGTACATGTCTCTGGTGGGATGTGTTTATTTTATTTTGTTGATTTTTCGTTGAATTTCATTTGCTGCCTTGGTGCAAGGACGGTGCTGCTTCACAGTGGGGTCAGCAGTTGAAGGTTATTGTCAAGTTCTGAACTTGTATAACTCCTGAAAGTTTGGTTTAATCTCAGCTCCTACTGGTGTCCATTGGTTGCTGTCTGTGATAGATCCTAGGAGGACATGTAGAACTTTTTTCGTTTTTCTTGTGATTTTACTTGCTGCTATTCCTCGAACATACACCACTGCCACTACATCTTGCTGCTGCTTCACCTAATATAGTCACATCTCATCTTAATAAATTACCCACCGGTTTTTTTACACGCTTGCATTCACATGTGCAGATATATAGGTGAAGCAACAACCGTCAGACATGTAACAGTTTGGGATATTCTAATTTACAGTCGCTGGTCACACAGAGCAAATAGGCAGAATATTTATAATGATACGTGGTGAGTTACCTGCTCATTATAATGCTTTTGGTGTTTCCTATTTTCTCCTTTTACGCCCCTTAAACTTTTTACAGTAGGATGCAAACAAAGTTGACTGGAACTGTTTAGTGTCAGTTAAGCAACAACAGTTCAGTACTCTGAAGCAATTGATGGCAAAAGTTCTAAATTTTCTTGCTCGCATAAGTTGAATCACAATTGCAAGGCGCCATGCTTCTGCAAGGCTGCAGCTCCATGTGATAGCTAGCATTTGTGGCTTGTGAGTGTAATTTTAGCATATATGGCTTAACAAACATTGAGTTTGTTGCATCATGTAAGTTAGATATGTAATTCCTTCACTTAATATGGTGCTGATACCTGCTTGCTATTTGGCATCCTTTGTTTGGCCTCATAAAGTCAATTATTGTAGGCAATTGGGGGCTCATATCTGAATACACCACTTATGAGGTTGCCAATAGTAGTGATTTTTTTTTTTGGATAATGAAAGGCAATAGTAGTGATGATGATCTGATTCCTTCTTTTTTTAATGCTCGATATCTTAAGATATTATAAATCCAATGGGGAATCATAGACTGTGTAATGAGCATATGTTGATGGTATTATAGATTATAAATTTACAGGTTGGTACCTTGCAAGTTTTCTTCTAAAAATCAACTACTAGAGGTTTGCAGCTTCCTAAACCATTTAGCAATTTCTTTGGGTGTACATTTGATGTAAAACCTTCCTCTTTTTAACTGCTACAGTTAATGGAATTAAATTATGACATAGTAAATTTACTAGGAAGTGGCTGTTATCTAAATTTTTAA
Source organism: Hyparrhenia diplandra (assembly GCA_015847255.1). NCBI lineage: Eukaryota > Viridiplantae > Streptophyta > Magnoliopsida > Poales > Poaceae > Hyparrhenia > Hyparrhenia diplandra. The sequence continues at coordinate 15,076 of JADLZK010012447.1, read as the reverse complement.
ATACTTAAACGACACTTTGATCCTATTGTCCTCAGATTTTGTATCTGTCAATTTATTGAAGCTTGCAGGGAATTCAGATTACAATGTGGCAAAATAATGATTTCAGAGGCTCCCATTTTTTTGTGTACTCCTTCCAGTTCCAAAACTAATGACTGTCTCAAAATGTCACTATGCAAGCTGTGACTTGAGTACTTGCCTGTGCACGGTGAATGTCACCCATTGCCATGCCTGGAGTATTTTTGCCTCTGAATTAGTTTAATTAGCAACCATTAACATTGAGGCGCACTTTGTTTTTTTTTTTTTTGAACTGAATACCTTTGAATGGTTTCTGTGGCTGCCTTTTGCTTTGAATGAATCTGATTTTACCTTAGTAATAATAAATTTGTTGGTGTTTAAACAGAGGTGCAGTAGGCACAGGAGGCCTCGCACATCCAGCTCGACCTCGCGCTCTGCATTTGCTTCGAGGACTACGTTGCGGGGGACCCCAACTTCTTCAACGCCTACACTGTCGCACGCTGCTGCCACGGTGAGGCAACCCCTTCTCTTCCCCCTTCATACCTATATGCGAAACCGAGCACCCAACTCAATTGGCAATTCAGATTTGATCCAATTACATGTGTGTACATGTATTATGCCTGTTAACTTTGATCCCTTCAAAATTGACAACTGCACATAGGCAGACGATAAAGCTTACAATACACAGAACTCTTGAGGATTGTATATGAATTTTGAGGATGATTTTATTCCGATGATTCAGCTATTCAGTCTGATAGGGCACCAACAATGTTTTTTTAATTCAGTAGGCAATATTGAGCTCATTCATTAGCCCATGAATAATAGTATAGATTTAGCATAAAAAGTAGTGAGCACACTGTGACAGCCACTTAATTGAGTTGTCATAAAAAGCATGTATTTTCTCTGTTCTTGATTATGCGTGTAATACACTGCAGAGAACTAAGTAGGAATATTTATGATAATTAATTGGATTGCCTTTTGATTGCTGCATGAAGCACATGGTTGGCTCTAAGAGGTACAACAAAATTGCATAGTCAGTTAGAACTATGACTATACAGTTCCTTTATTCATCTTGACTACCTAAAACTACCATAGTTAGTTAGAATCCTAGAAAATTGCATAGTCAGTTAGAACTATGACTATACAGTTTCCATTATCCATGTGCCTCGTAAAGAATTTATATGGTTCAATACAAACATGAAGGCTTGTACTCCACATTGTTACCTTCTATGTCAAATCCCGATATGGCAAAATTGGTCTACTTGTCTGTTGTACTCGACTTTGTGCCACTGCTTGGCCTGCTTTGAGGTGCTCGGTCATTATGTTGTTGAGCTTGCGACACCATGCTTTCCGTGACTGTTAATTTTACAAACTTTGTTTTTGGATTAAATATCACTTTAACATCGATATTTAATTTCCATGCGACCTGTATGTTTTTGGCACAGTAGTTTTGCCTCTCTACTCCAATAAAGCTTACAATACACACAATATTTGTTGCACTTCCGCGATGATTTCACTATGTGGTTTAAGTGCTATGGTTGCAATTTATATTAATTGTTCCTTATTTCTATCATAGATTCATACAATGGAAAATAATTCTCGTGCACCATTGGGAGACAAGACTAATACTGCCAATAAAGGTGACATAATGCAACATCATTTCAAATGTTGCATGGTATGTAAAATGTGTATGCTATCTTATATTATTCAAATTAACTGCAGCTGATGCTAAAGAACGCAAGAGGGAAAGGGATAGAGCTCGATGGCAAGCAATGTCTCAGGAACAAAAGAATGCAATTTATAAGAAGCGTCGTGAATCCTATCATCAAAGAAAAAAAAAACATCATGTTATAGGGACTGCCAATTGTAATGTTTCCTTAACATATTGAGATTGTCATGTAGTGAGAAATTAACATGTTTTTTTATGGATATAACTAATGTCTACATATTTTGTAGATGATGACGCTGCATCAAATAAGGAAAATGTGGATCCCATAGAAGCTGATGATTGGCTCCATAGGAATGATTCCTATCAGATCCAAAATATTGTTGATGAGAATATGTCCACTCAGTTATCATGTAATTACATATGGTGTAATATATTTGAGGCCTTTGAAAATATAATATTACAATATCATGACTCAATAAAGCTAACAATTGTGTTTATATAATTACATTGCCAGATGACCTGGAAATGCAGACTATAGAGGACAGCACTATTGGTTTCACCAATACATCTGATTCCGGTGCGAACAAAACATGTGTGCAAAGTACATCAATAAGTAACTACATGAGTGAATGGTACAAAAATATGACGCCCGAACAGAGGGAAGCAAGGCGTGAGCGCCAAAGGCTGCACAATACAGAACCCAAGCGTAAGGAGGCAATGAAATTGTCTCAAAAAAAATTTAAAGAGGCGCGGAAGCACACCCTATACTCGGACTCTATCGCCATGGAGAACCCGAAATTTAGTCCTAAGATTGTGTGGCCCATTGTAGACACATCTAATGCTCCTGGATCCACGGTGAAATCCAGTGATTGGGTTATCCCAGAGTCATCCAGTGCAACGCCGCTGTATATTCCTCCACCTCAAGATGACCCCGATGATGTAATTACTGCCCCAATGCAGTCAGATAGACGAAATGTTCCATCCGGTCCAAGACGTGCATTGTTAGCCCATCGTAACACAGAGTTTGTGCGCCGCATCGGATGGAACATAGGAGAAGATAACAGTGATGACGAATGCATGACTGGAGACCACACGAATGAAAATACGCCCTTGCCTCAGTCAACCGTGACCAACAATGGTAAATAACGAGGCCTCACTTCCCTCGGCCCTTGTCATGAAACAACTTTATTCCTATCTCAACCATGTCTATTGTGTGATTGACAGAAAGTGTTGTACCAAGCAATATAAGTGCTTCAGCTACACCTGAACAACCATTGTTTGATGACACCGGTAAGTTGCACTACTTTTGACGTTTTATAAATTGTTTGCTTTCGTTTATTGTTACACACGCTGTAATATCTCATGGCACTGTGATGACCACAGACGATGATGAGGGCGACATATTTGAGGATGATGAGGAAGAGGATGAGGGATACCTATTTGCTGGGCAAGGTACTTATATCAAATACCGAATACCTTTCTAAACATCCACTCCATTATCTAATCTTTTTTTTTGTTTCGATGTCATTTCATTAGAGCAATCAGATGATGATGTCCAAAGTGATACTCCTGAGGATGACACGGCTTCTAACCCTGAAGTACCTGACCCATATGAAAAGGTGTATAGTAACATGCCTACGGAGACACACAAGCTAAAACCTGCCCCTGATTGCCGCCACTGTGGTGCGAAGAGGTTTCCAAAAGAACCACCTGGGTTCTGTTGCCGCAACGGAAAGATCGAGCTGAGTGCACCAGTTGTACCAGACCAGCTCATGAGGCTTTATACGAGCTCTAACGCGGACGCTAGGCACTTCTGTAAGAATATTAGGTTTTTCAATGGCCACTTCTCTTTCACTTCCCTTTACTGTCGTCTCGACGGTTCTACTGCTGGCATGAGGAACAGCGGCATACATACCTTCCGTGCACATGGCATGATCTATCACAACATAAGGTCATTTGGGAGAGAAGATGGTAAGGAGCCCAGTCATCTTGAGCTTTATCTTCTATGATAACGACCCGAGCCTTGAGCACCGGTACCGAAGGTGTCGTGAAGAGAAGTACGAAAAAGACAAAGAAGTTATAGATAGATTGGTGGCCATCCTTCGTAACAACCCGTATTCACGACATTTGAGAAGTATGGGGCAAATTTGGAACAACTTCGACAACTATTGTCTCGAACTTAACCTTGATCAGCGACTGGACCAAAGGAGATACAATGTGCCGATCGCTGAGGAGGTGGCTGCTGTTTGGATCGAGGGTAGTGAACTCCTTGGTCAGTTTCAGAATAGTGTTGTTCTGCATAGGAAAGATAGGAGCAGGCATGGCATTTGATCATACCATGGGTGCTATGATGCTCTTTCATATCCACTATTCTTACCTAATGGTGAGCTAGGTTGGCATATGGATATCCCAAAGAAAGATGTTACTATGGAGGATGTCAACGCGGCTCGTGCCCTACGTAAGGCTCGTAATGGTACAGAAGAAGAAGACACAAGTTTGTTTATATCCTTATACTTTTCATGTATAATATCAAACCATTACCCTAGAAACAGCTATAATACCATAGTTGTTTTTTGTAGAATCTCCAAGAAATTTATGTGTTTCTGTGCGTGACTACTACTGCTACAAGTTCCAAATACAGCCAGGAATCTTTAATCCCATACTTTATGGCCTGCGTCTTTTCCAACAGTTTGCAGTGGACACGTACATCAAAATTAAGAGTTCTCAATTGGATTACATATGCAATCATCAAACAGAGATTAGGTCCGACCTCTACTAAGGATTGGTTGACAGCCTGCATGTCGGTGAGGTGAGATCAGAAGCCGTTGGAAAGAGGACGGTGATGCCTTCACCGTTTATCGGAGGTCCGAGGGACATGAGGCGTAGGTACTTGGATGCCATGGCACTGGTGTGGAGGTTTGGAAAACCAGACATCTTCCTAACTATGACATGTAATCCAAAGTGGGATGAGATCACACGTGAGTTGTACCCTAGACAAACACCACAGGATCGTCCAGACCTCATTGATCGGGTCTTTAGGGCAAAACTCGAAGAGCTTAAGGACAAGTTGCTCAAAAAGGACATCCTTGGAAAGGTTCGCGCACACGTGTATGTAGTGGAGTTTCAGAAGAGGGGTCTACCGCACGCACATTTCTTGCTAATCATGGATAGAAAGTCAAGATCATGTGCCCAGAGCAGTATGACCTTCTCATCTCAGCTGAGCTCCCAAACAAGAAGAAGTATCCAGAACTGTATAAAATGGTTACAAAGCATATGATGCTTGGCCCTTGTGGAGAACTTAATCGCAATTGCCCATGCACAAAGGACCGTAAATCATCTTGTCATGGAAAAACTACGTTCAAATGTCTCAAATTTGAAATTCAAATTTTGTAAACGACCTAGGATGGAGAAACACCATAAATGAAGATTGTAGATCTTGAAACGTTATGAAACTTTATAGTTGACCACTTTTTGATTTGAATTCGTTTAGGGCCTCAAATAGTCAACTTTTACTAGGATTCGTAAGATATGTGGGGAACCGAAATGAGTTACAGACACAAGTGAGTGTGTAGTGCAAAGGGTAGGGAAGGGGACGCGCGAGCGGGAGGTCATGGGTTCGAAACCCCACGGCCGCAAGGGATTGTGGGTGGCTGATTGTGGTTAGGGTTTGGGATGGGCTTTTCTCTTTTTTTTTATTTTCCTATTTTATTAACCCCGCCACGGTTAATGGATTTTTTTGTTTTTCCAATTTTATTAATCGTGGCGGTTTTTTGTAAAAAGCGCCACGGTTAATCGACCGATTAACCATGACCTTTACTTCGTGGCGGTTACAAAACCGCCACGGTTAACAAAAAATCTTTTATGTAGTAGTGCTACAAATCGCCGATTTCTAAAAGCCCCATGGGAGGGGTTGGGCCAACCGCCCTTACGGTGCCCCAAACGCCCTAAAAATGGTGGTCAGTAGTAGTGCTCGATCCCTTCTCGCCGCCGCCGTTGCCGACCCGAACACGCCGGGCGCCGGGGCGTGCCCGGGCGTGATGGGGTCCACCCACGCGCCACGGTCTCCTCATCCCCGCTGCTCGGGTGTCGTGATTCCTCGAGCCCTAGGGTTCGGACGAGGTGGGCGATGGTCCTCCACAAAGAACACGGCGCGACGCTATGGTCGGGCGGTCGAGCGGCTTGGATTGCGGCGGCGCGGGGAGGGCGGGCGGTTCCAGCAGCGGCGCGATGTTTTCACGCGGGGTATTTTGACGGGAGCCGGGCGATGTTTTGACGGGAGCAGGAGCACCGGGTAACGCGGGGTTGAGAGGCGAGGGGAAGCCGGGCGGGTGTTTCACGCGGAGGCGAGGTGAAAGCCGGGTTTGACGATTTCGTTTCGCTCTTTTTAGTAGTAGGATTTTGGTAATTTCACACATGTCTTCGGTTTGCGTGCACTGTCCTAGGGGTGGTGGCCTCAGCGGTGCGGAGAAATCGCCAGCTGAGCTGGAGACCGAAATTAATAAAGAAAAGAAAAAGCCGAGTGCGCCTTGTAGTACAGATGTGACAGGGATGTTTCTTTGGAAAACGAGCGAGTATCTGTCAATCTCGGCGCTAGCGAGTTGTTCTCTTCCCTCCGTGACCAATAGAATCTTAGCTCAGCTAGCGATTTCTCCACCGCTGAAGGCACCCTAAAATTGATAGTGTTAGGTGTGATATGTGGTCGTGCGTTTACAGCCGTGTCGGGCAATGGATGGCGTCCCCACCCGGACCCCCACCCGGCCCGATGCACGCATCGCCATACGCGGTGCTAGAGGCGATCTTGCGCACCCGGTGGGTGTCCCCCACGGGCGCGGCGTGAATCTTTCTGCCCCCGCAAGCGTTGTGGTACTGGACTACTGGTAAGTGCCCGTACGGGCGAGCGTGGCGTGCCCCCCAAACCATGCACAAATAAACTGTACTATTACTATACACGAGGATGATTGGGAGAGGGAGGGAGGCTTCTCACAGTGTGAGGGCACCCGCAATAAATGGCTTATAAGCCAGCTCTAAGTATTCTTTTATATTTTAATAAAGAAAGAGAAAAGCTAGCTCTTGATAAGAGTTAAGCTCGTGCACACATTTTAAGAATATGTTAGAGCTACCACCACTAGATACGATGCCAGCCGGCCTGTGATCGGTGGTCTCATGCAATACAGGAGTTACTTCTCTTTAGAGGGGGCGGCACCCCCGCGGCCTCAGCCTACACACGTCACCGGAAATGTCGCGCGCCGCCGGATGCTCGAATCGGCGGCCCAGGGCTCCTCCGTGCGACACGCGCGCCGCCCAGACGGGGTGTGGGGGCCGGGCTCGCCCAAGCCGCGCCCGGCCTGATCGGTGAGCCTCGATCCGGGGTGGCCAGCGCGTTGGTGGCCGTCGCTGGCGGTTGGCTTTGGTGCTCGCGACGGCGCTGCTCTTCGGAGGGGGAGGCCCGACGCCGTGACAGGGTGGGGCCGGCTCGCCGCTACGGCCGCGCCGATCGGTGGGCCTCGGTGCGGGGTGGCCCGCCGCGTGGCGGGCGGTCGGCCGGGCGTGGTGCCCGCTGCTGGGATGCTCTAACCCGCGAGGCATTGTCGACGCTACGGGTTGGTCGGGCGGGCGCGCCGCGCCGGCGCGTTTCACGGCCCCCGTGAGAGGTCGTGCCTCGCTTGAAAGCGGGCGTCGGGCTGGCACCGCTGTCCGCGGCTTACGCGGCTGCACGCCGTCCTGCCAGCCGTTGTCCCTCGGGGGATTGGGTGTCGCGGGCTGCGTGGGGTCGGGAACGGGCGTTTCGCGCGCCGCGGGGCGCCGTCGACCTGTTATTGGCTGTCGTCGGGCCGGGTCTGCTTGGCAGTCGAACGTTGTGCGGGTTCCCTGTGGCTCCTTTTAGGCCTCCGAGCAACCGGGGCAGGCTCCCTTTCTTCCTCGCTTCTCCGTTCGTCGGCCCGCAGGTTGGTCTTCCTCCTCCTCGCCGCCGGCTTGGCCTCTTCCTCCCTTCTTCTCTCCTTTCTTCTTTGTCGCTATCGGTGCCGCAGTGTCGTGTGTGGTGTGGGCCGGCGTGGGGCGTCGTTCCTGGTTGTTGCTGCGGTGGCGCTTCTTCCGTGCGCCCTGAGTGCTCGATGGAGTGACTGGCTGGTGCGGTAGGATTGGCCGCGAGGCCGGGTGGCTGCACGGTGTGGCTCCGGTCGCTGCCGCGGTTCGGAGGACGGCATGCTTCGTTCACGGTGGTGGGGGCCAGGCGGCTGCCGCTAGGGTGTTCGACGAAATGTCTAGGTGGCTTGGGTTGGTCGGTTGGGATCCAGTTTGATGTCTCCATGAGTGTTCTGTCGCCTGTGCTCTGTAGGTTGGTCTCTAGGTTGTGCAGATGGATTACGCTGCTGTGGCGTGGGCTGATTGCCAATCTTTGCTTGCCTTTTTCGTCCTGTAGGTGACCTGTGCCGAGAGGAGCCTTTGACTACTGTCTGTTCTTATTGGTTTCTAGGTATGTGCTTTCCTTTGCCGTGATTCTTGTGTGCCGTGCACTGTCGCCTGTGCTCTGTAGGTTGGCCTCTAGGTTGTGCGGATGCATTACACTGCTATGGCGTGGGCTGATTGCCAATCTTTGCTTGTCTTTTTCGTCTTGCAGGTGACCTGTGACGAGAAGAGCCTTTGGCTACTGTCTGTTCTGGTTGGTTTCTAGGTATGTGCTTTCCTTTGCCGTGATTCTTGTGTGCCGTGCAAATATATATACGGTTCCTTAATCACTCTATCGTGGTTCTAGGGCTTCGGCTTTAGCGTTTCTTTAGTGTTCTACCTGTTTATTTGTTGTGGCCCACCGCATTTGGAGTCTGTACATGGATCTCTAAGTTCTGCAGGTTAAACACGGTGCTGTGGCATGGGCTCTCTATAGATCTTTTCGTGAGGTTGGCTAATTTTGCGTGCCGTTTGCTCTTTTGTTTTACTCGCAGGTGACCTGTGCGAAGAGGTGCCTTTGGTTGTTTGTTCTCGGCGGCTTCCCGGTACGTCCCCTTTGTTCGCTGAGTGCATTACGAGCTACTGCTGACTTGAGTGCACATGTATTCTTAACGATACTGACGTGATTTGAGATTCTCTGGGTTTTGAATTTCAAGTGCTCTAGCCACTTTTTGGTTCTGGAGCATTGGAGCTGGGTAGGATTCTGTGTGGTTTGCATGTACAAACGAGCCTCGCAAAAAAAAAATGTTCGTGTTTGCTGCGTCCTGTTTGCCGCTGCTTCAAAATGTAGCGTCCAGGTGTGGTCTGTCCTATGTGTCAGCTGTTTCTGAATTACTCGAGGATGGATGTCGTGTATATGGGGTTGAGATTGATGTGCCTTTTGCACCTGATTCGGACTTGACGCGAACGGTATTTTTCTGGGCACCTACTGGTCTTGCTGCAGATGATGGTTATGAGCAGGCTGCTCTTCAGGCCATTGCCTACCTACAGGGTATATACGGGTTCGTTGTAGTGGACTACAATTTTCAGGGTGTGGTCATGTATAGAAAAATTTCCCGGGCCGCAGTGGCTCTTGCTGCCAAAGCTGCTAGCTTAGTTAAGTTGGCTAGCGACGAGGCCTGTCCTGATTGGGGCTGGAGTGGTTATCTGCTGGCTGAGAGCGACAACATGCTACGTGAGGTCTCCATGTTGAGCCAGTATATCTGAGTTTCCTTGATAATATTGTTGCTTGACACCACTGACCCAATGCACTTATTTTCTGAGGGTGTCTGGTGTCCTGTTAGACCTGCTGGGGATATGGTATTGATTTCTAGAGTGTTCATCTGCGGTGTGAGCGTGTGACTTACCTTTGGTTGATCTGAACTACACAGCTATTGGACATGGCAGGGAAACGGGCAAGTAGAAAAAGAAGTATGGCGGTCCCTTGTGTCTTTTCATTCCTTTTCTATGTTTGCCCGCTTCATGTCAGGTGAGATTCATATAATAGTTTCTTTGTAGACGTAGGCGCCCGTTACGTGCCTCCTGTGTTCACTCCATACCAGGCGTGTCAGAAACGCCGTAGGTACATGAAGCAGAAGAAGCTTGCTGCTGCAGGTTGTTAGGTTTCGCTATGTTTGTTTGCTCAGTTTCTTTTGGTAATCGGTGTGATCTAATCTCGATGGCCCTTGTTTTGTTCACCTACTATTGCTTACATAGGTCCTTTGGTTGAGCGCGGTGAGTCTATAGTTTGTGTTCGCTTCACCCAGGAATATATAGACGCTTTGAAAGGTTTGTTACTTTTGTTCAGCTAGCGTGGCTGACTTTGGCTTTCCTGGGTGTCCAGCGTAGCTAATCTTTGCTGCTTCTGTGTTGGTTTGATGCTTTCTATGTGTAGCTTCGTATGTTGGAAGATCGTACTACGGGGGACCGGACTATGAGTGTTCATACTGTGGTGCTGTTTTCTGGCACCAAGAGAGGGTTAAATCCGATTCCACTAAGGAGAAGATAGTTTATAACAGTTGCTGCAGGGCTGGGAAGGTTGTCCTGCCGGGTTACGACGCGCGCCCTGAGCCTCTAGCTTCTTTGGCGAAATTTGACGGTGATGCTGGTTGTAAACGATTTCTAAAAAATATACGCCAATACAATTGCTTATTTGCTTTCACGTCCATGGGTGCGAACATAGACAGGTCTTTAAACGATGGTCGTGGCCCGCCTGTTTTCAAAATATGTGGGCAAGTCCACCATCGTATCGGATCCATGCTCCCACATGATGGTATGCCACCAAAGTTCTTGCAACTGTATGTGTACGACACCACTAATGAGGTCAGAAATAGGCTATCAGCCCTAAACCCAGGTGATAGGCCCACTGGGCCCCTTGATCCTACTATTGTCGGCCAGTTGACAGAAATGCTGGACCAGAGCAATCCACTGGTCCAGAAATTTAGGCAGGCTAGAGACCGATTGTTAGAAAATGGCGATGAGGAGTTCATCATAAGGATAGTTGGAGCTAGGGAAGGAGATCCAGTTCAATACAACCTGCCTACTTGTGATCAGCTCGCCTTGCTTGTCGTTGGTGACTTTTCTTTGGATACTTTTCAGCGTGACATAGTAATCCAAACCAGGGTGGGTGAGTTAGAGCACATATCTTCCTTGCATCCTGCTTATATGTCGCTGCAGTATCCTCTGCTATTCCCGTATGGTGAGCGCGGGTATCAGGTTGGTGTGCCGTATGATGGTGCCGATGTCACTGATAACACCAAGAGATCGAAAATTACGATGCAAGATTACTTCCGCTATAGGTTCCACTACCGAAAACATGATGCTAATCCTTATTTGTGCTATGGCGTGCTATCTAGCCAGGCTAAAGTCGATGCGCGAGCTTGTATAGATGAGGGTAGGCTTTGGTACATCATGAAAAACCAAAGCAAGCTCCGAGTGGAAAGTTTCTAGGGGATAGTGGATGCTGTAGAAAAGGGGTGTGTCGATGGTAGTGCTCTTGGCAAGCGAACTATACTACCGGCTTCTCATACTGGTGGACGACGTTATATGATACAGAACTACCACGATGCACTTGCGATCTGCAGGGTGCATGGTCCACCGGATTTCTTCACTACATTTACTTGCAATCCTAAGTGGTCAGAAATTACCGATGCTATCTCCCTTGAGCCTGGTCAGAAACCCTCTGATAGATCAGAGATCGTTGTTAGGGTCTACAATATGAAGCTTGAGGAGCTTCTTCAGGATATTAAGGATGGGGTTGTGTTTGGACCTATTGCTGCTGGTATGTTTTGATTGTGTACCTTCCTTTGTTTGGACTGTTGCTCACTGTGCTTGCTGTTCTTTGATGTTCTGTGCCTCTTTTCCTTGATAGTCCTCCATACCGTTGAATTCCAGAAGCGTGGACTTCCGCATGCACACATTATAATATGGTTGTCCCAAGACACATCGCATCCATCGACCTCATTTATTGATAAATATATATCCGATGAGATACCGGATCCAGAAAAGGATTCCCTAGGATACGCTATGGTTGCCGAGCATATGATGCATGGTCCGTGCGGCCCAGGGCATGAGACCTGTCCCTGCATGAAAAATAACAAATGCTCCAAAAAATTCCCGAAGCCAAATCAAATAGAGACAAGTATAGATGAAAATGGTTTTGTTATATACAAGAGGCCCGATAACAATAAATATGTCCAAAAGCGTGGTGCAAGGCTGAATAACTGCTGGGTTGTACCCTATAATATGTGGTTGCTTAAAAAATACCAGGCCCATATCAACGTAGAGTGGTGTAACAAAGGAGTGTTTGTGAAATATTTGTTCAAGTATGTTACGAAAGGCCCTGACTGTGGTAAGGTTTACATAAAGAGGGTTAGAAATGGTGAGGAAGCGCCCTTCGATGACGAGACTGGTACAGTCAATGAGGTTAGGGAATACCTTGATTGTAGGTATATATGTGAGCAAGATGCATCTTGGCGTATCTTGGGATTTGACATACACAGGCATTACCCTCCTGTTGAGAGAATGCCTGTGCACTTGCCTGGCGAAAATAATGTTTCCTTTGACGAGGATGATGACATAACTGATATTGCAACCCAACAATTCCGCCGTAGGACAATGCTGACTAAATGGTTTAATGCCAATCGATCCTATGCAAGTGGAAGAGATCTCACTTACTGTGAGTATCCTTCCAGTTTTAAATGGGACAGCGGGAGTAGGTCCTGGTTGCCTAGACGTGGACATGGCCATGTAGCGAAGGGAAAAATAGGGCGGATATACTATGTTCACCCATCCGTTGGTGAGAGATACTTCCTTAGAATGTTACTTCTGGTGGTGAAAGGCGCTATGAGTTATGAGGACCTTAGAAGATACAATGGTGAGCTATATTTAACGTTTAAAGACGCTTGCAGTGCTCGTGGCTTGCTCGGTGATGATCGTGAATGGTACGATGCTTTTGATGAGGCTGCTGCGTGGGCGACCTCTCCACAGCTTAGGCAACTATTTGTTACAATGCTCCTATTTTGCGAGGTAAACGATGAGTATGCGTTCTTTGAGAAGGTGTGGAGACTTCTCTCTGATGACATACAGTACCGTTTTAGGGAGAGCCTTGGTAATACCCGATACCAAATGTCTGACTCAGAACTTAGGAACTGTTTGATTGATGATTTAACGTCCCTGTTCGCGGCGAAGGGTGCTAAAATAAGGGACCATCGTTTACCCTGTAAGACCGGCGAACCTGAACTATGCCTAGGAAACCGACTTATTGAGGAGGAGCTTGACTGTGATACATCGTCCTTGATGTCTGATGCAGATGCGTTGGTGCAACAACTCAATCCTGAACAACTTACTGCATTCAGATCCATAACTTCTGCTGTTCTATCCGGTAGGCCATACTTTTCTTTTGTTTCTGGCTATGGGGGGACAGGGAAGACCTTTCTTTGGAGTGCTATTGTTGCCTGGCTACGTGCTCGTGGCAAGATTGTGCTCACTGTTGCATCTTCCGGAGTTGCTTCACTCCTGCTACCAAGAGGACGAACGGCCCATTCACGTTTTAAAATACCGTGTGATATAGATGCTGATGATTTGTGTGACATTAAGAGGGGCTCTATGGTTGCCGGTTTAGTAGAGGCTACATCTTTAATTATTTGGGATGAGGCTTTGATGACTCATCGCCATGCATTCGAAACACTGGATAGATCCTTTAAGGATGTCATGTCGAGAGATGACGAAAGTGCTAAGGCCCAAGTTTTTGGCGGTAAAGCCGTTGTTCTTGGTGGTGATCTAAGACAGATACTACCAGTTGTTGAGGGTGGTGATAGATCGCAAATTGTAGACGCAGCCATAGTGAACTCACATCTTTGGCAACATGTTACTCTTCTGACACTGAATGTTAACATGCGGTTACGTTCTCCAGATTTAGATAAGAGTGCACAGCAGGAGATAGCGGAGTTTAGTCGATGGGTGCTAGATGTGGGCGATGGCAAGATAGACTCTGTGAGAAGAGAGGGTGAAAACGATGCCACTTGGATTAAAGTTCCGCGTGAATTAGTCCTCATGACTGATGGGGACAAGATCTCTTGCATAGTAGAGTCCGTGTATCCAAATTTATCGCAAAAATTCGCAGATCCTCAGTACCTCCGCGCGAGAGCCATCCTAACCCCCACGAATGAGGACGTTGATGCTATTAATTCCTATGTTACATCGTTGATAGCTGGCGAGGAGAAAGAATACCTAATCTATGATACCATTTCAAAATCTGAAAGCACACATGCATCATATGAGACACTCTACCCTGTAGAATTCCTCAACTCCATTAATGGCAACAACTTCCCGCATCATCGTATAGCTCTTAAAAGAGGCATTCCTGTCATGTTGCTTAGGAATCTTGACCAGTCTGCTGGGCTCTGCAATGGCACACGTTTGGTGGTTACGCAAACAGGTAATAGTTTATTAGAAGCGCAGATAATAACTGGGACACATGTGGGTAAAATAGTTTTGATCCCAAGGGTTTGTTTGACTCTGAAAGGTACACGGTTGCCGTTTGTTCTACAAAGGCGTCAATTCCCACTTAAGATCTGCTATGCAATGACAATCAATAAGAGTCAGGGTCAGACCCTGTCCACTGTTGGCGTGTATTTGCGGAAACCTGTTTTCACTCACGGCCAGTTATATGTAGCTGTTTCGCATGTTACTTCAAAGCAAGGGCTTAGGATTCTAATTGAGGACGCAGACGGTAACTGCACAAATGAAACGCAGAATATTGTCTACAAAGAAATCTTTTCGGCTATGCCACAGGCTACCAATACGATATCGCCTGAATCTATTTAATATGTGCTGAACCGCATTCATCGATCATGCCTGTTGTTTTTGTGCGAAACTTTTTTGCAACTCTGGAACAGGCAGCCTTTGCTTGTAGAGTTCCGTAGAGGAGTTAGTGCACAAGGTAATCTGCTAACATATCTTCGTTGATCTTTTCATTGGCGGACAGGGTTAATTCATGTACATTTGTGTTGTCATCCAGGCTGCGGTGGTCTGAAAATGCGGATCATGAACTGCTGACGATGCCTGCTTGTTTGTACTCAAAATGTGCAGAAATGGCGTTCGATCTGCTCCCAAGCCTTAAGGTTGGAAGCATGCGGTCAGTGATCTGTGTACGTGTTGCTCGCAAATGGGAGTACCGTGGTGGGACTGATGACGGCCCAATACAACATGTTGATCTTGTTTTGGTCGACGAGAGGGTTGATTCATCCTACAGAATAGTTCATGCACTTTCTATACCGTCCTAACAACTGCACTTGTGTCTTATCTACGGGTTTTTTGCCTGTTGTTGCTTTTGTAGGGTAGCAGCATGTACGCTGAGATCCCAGCGGCTGAGGTGGAAGCCAAGAGCAGGCTCGTGGAAGAAAATGGCATCTATGTCATTAGTCGCTTTAGGGTGTCTAATGCAAAGCGCAGTTTCAGGCCCGT